>JANHGB010046623.1:0-21190 GCA_026283785.1 Coracopsis vasa
GCAGAGTCAGCGTTAGCACTTTCGGCTGCGGAGTTTTCCGGTCCCTCCTGCGGCTTCCTGCCGTTCTCTCCGTGCGCAGCCGGCTTGCGAAAGCAGCGGGGCTGTGCAAGCGTGTGCGGGAGCGGTGACGTCTCCGTTAGGGAGGACAGAGCCCCCGGACTCTCGCTGTGGGCCGTCGGCTTCCGTGAGGGGCTGCAGGGGCCTCTCAAGGGGCGCGGTGCTGGTGTTGCCTTCTCTCGCCGGTCACGGTAGCCGGCTGGTTCCTTCGTTGGGTGCCCCAGGAGGCCAGCACTGTGAACGCGGCCTCCAGCCTCTGTCGGAGGGGTTCATAGCAATACTGCGCGGTCCTTGAGTCCTTAAGCACAAAAAGGTGTTCAGGTCATAATTCTCGTACGTCGAAAGGAATTTTGTGCAGGCAGGCTCTGATTGACTGCTGTAAGTTTGGGTTGTTTTTTTTTTTTTTCTGTCACACCTTAAACCTTGCATTTAGGAGGAGATTGCTGGTCATAAGTTCAGGTGCTCTCACAGTCTTGCTCTCCATGAGGCCTCTGGAAAGCTCTGTGCATACTGGAGCTGGGTGGAATTCATTGTTTTATTAATTTCTGCGTGTTTGTGAAAGGACAGAAGCTGAAGGGGAAAAAGAAGTGAAAAGGAGTCTTTAGGTACTGGTTTTATCATCCTAGGTAATGAATTTGTTTCTAAATAGGAGAACATAACTTAGGGACATCTTTTTATAGTGTATTTCTAGCACAGCTTTATTCAGGCAGGTGCTGCTGCTGCCTTAGCATGCAACCAATTATGACTTTCTTGCCAATAGATAATGTCAGCACAGCGTTGTTCAAGTCAGCAAGGCTGTGAGTGTGCAGACAGGTAGATGGTTTTCATGCTAAACATCTAGAATTGCATTATGTTACTTGTATGCAGGTCAACTGAGTGACATTCCTGTTAGTGTTAAAATACAGACTGCATTTAGTATAGGGCTGTTTGATGGGTTCATCACAAGTAACAGGAAGAAATTTATGCTTTGTCCAGAGCTGATATACAACATTGCAGTGCAGAGAGTGTATTTGGTTACTGCAGACTTGCACCTAGAGCAAAATGAAGATATCCAGAAGCGATTGAGCATGAATAAGATGCTGCTTTGTTAGTGGCCTCAGCTGTAATTTTATTTTTTCTTTATGACATCTTAAACATTCCGTGAGACAGAAGGAAGTTGAGGCAGTCTCATGTGAGGGTCTCTATGAAATATTATTAACCAGAAAGTGTTCCTCTTAAAAACCAAACGAAAAACAACAAACACACCACTCTGAAACCCATCACTAAACACAACTTTATGTGGGTTTACATTATCATAACATTCAAACACAAAAATGATGTTCTTGAGCTTGAGGTGTTAGACTGGAACATAAGATAGAGTACAGCTGTGAGCCCAACCACAGGTTTATTCTATGGTGGTGTCAGTTTTCTTGTTCTTCCCATGAATTTATTTTCTAATTTTACAGGGGGTAAATGATCTTTGAGTCTCATTTTTCGTGGTGACTTGTAAATTCTTACAGACATGGGCTGTCATCACTAGATACATGTAGCACATACAGTGTTTCAAATTAAGGAATAATGTGTTTAAAATTGTATGTGTTGGACAGTCATTAGGTATTCACATGCCTCAGACCTTGATGTGAAACTTTTACATGTTCTACCCAAGCTTGATTTTTTGACTGTTTTGTGTTCCATCGTTATTGTAGGTGGTCAGACCCGGTTTGCTTTTGCAGCACATTAGATGGATTTAAAGGGAGTTGAGCATAATACATCAGTACAGGAACTCATGGTGAAAGCTGTTTTACATATATTTAACAGTATCTGAAACTCTTTTTCAGCAGCACATACAGTTGCCTTAACTGTACATCTTAATGTGAACAGAATTATTTTGTCAGCTGGATAGGCTCCTCTTCTTTCACATGACAGATAATATTATAGGAGAACAAGAATTTCTCTCACAAAATATAGGTCTTGTTTTCTTTCATTAGCTTTGATTTAGCTCCTTGCAGCTTGCTGGAACAAGCCCAAATACTGTATTTCCTTCTCTGAGATACTTTGTATGTGTGTGCTTGTGTGGTTTTGTTGTTCCCCAACCCCAATGATTTGTTGTTAACGCTGTGAGTGTTTATTCAGCTGAACTCCTGAAAATTACTAGTATGGATTATTCCAATAACTGTGGAATCAGCATTTTTTTCTGGCTGTAGCCATAGTTTTCCTGCTCAGTTCAGGTGATTATTAATGTGATTCTTCAGACTATCCTCTTCTCTTGCCTTGTTAAGCAGCTCAAGAATGTGTTTGTGGTTCTAATGTGCAAATTTTCAGGGTGGTGGCAGTATTTGTTTTGGGAAAGAAGCTTCAATACAACTGGTTCAGCGGGTTTTATCTTTTTTTTTTTTATCATTCTTGTTTCCAGAAAATTGCTGAGACAGAATACTCAGAATTCATAAAAACATACTTGTTTTTCAGATTAGAGCTATGTGTGAAAGTAAACTGTGATGGGAAAATATACCAAATTTTGCTTTTTGATGATAAATAGGTAAAAACCAAGAAGGGATTTTTAGTTTTATTAAAGCAACACAGTTAGTTAAAATATGAGCAAAGCTAAAAGAGAGTTCCTTGGAAAATAACTGTCTTTGTAAATGCATTTCATGTTAAAATGGGTAATTCTCACTTCAGTTCCCTAGTCCTCAAGAGAATTTGTCAGCAATAGACAGAGTATGTTGATATGTTTGAGGAAAAAAAGGCAGAAAAACATATTCAGATGTTCTCTGCAAAGGCACACTGTATGAACACACATGGGAGGGGAAGCACAAATGTATGTTAGTGCTTTTTCATTTCAACTTTAGAGGAGAAAGGAATTGTCTGTGACATGGTTGCATTGAAATATGTCTTCCTGCTTGTCTTGGGGAAAAAACCTTAAAATTCTAGATAGTGAAAAATGCCTGATAAAGAGATAAAAAGTGTGTTTTAGCATTTCATAGCTATCGACTTCTAGATGTGATTGTATAGCTTTGTTATAGATTAACTTGTTGAAATCATGCCACTTCTTTGCAGTTAATGTATTTACACACAAAATATTTCTTCTTTCCTTTTAAGTTCAAAATCTCTGAAGATGCAGAAGATGCATATGAAGATGTATGAAATCAAGCAACTACCTGGGCATGAGATGCACGCAGCTGAGCAATCCATTGCTCCCCAGTCTGCCAGGCATCAATTTCACGACAGAGGTCATGACAATTTGGATCGAGTTTGGTGTACCTGGAGTCAAAAAAGAAGGGTAAAAGAATGCCAAATCAGGTGATAAACACAAAACATAATTTTCACTGAATGGAACAGGGGGATCAAACCTGAAGAACTCTGGTTTTAGTAGTTTAAGTGCAGGCTAAGGCAAAGGTTTTTGTTCACAGGCGTGCCAGACAGTTCTGAAGATACCTTGTGGTAATTTGAGGACATGCATTGGCACAGTAAATTTCATAAATTTTTTGCTTTCTAATGTAGAAAGACTAATGATTTAATCTTGCCCACCTCTTGTGTTTCTTCTTTTGTTTGTTGAAGGAATCTTGACAAAAGTGGTTTGGCAATTGTTTAGAGATTAAAAGCATAATATGTGTTGGACAAGTGGAGCTGATCTAGCAACTCAGACCTGCTGAAAGAGGGAGGGCCTGTTCATGACTGTGTGCTTTAATTAATTACCTTGATGTCTTTGGTGCTTATTGGGGCCCTCTGTGTGCCAGTTAACTCTTAAATCCCTTTGTGAAAATAAAAAGGGGACGGGGAGGGGGGGAAGGTGACAGCCTCACAGCCACAGATTAGTGAGTTGAACTGATACAAGGAGAAGCTGGCTGAGAAGTAGGACTGCTGTGGGGGAGGTAGGAAGAAGGAAGAGCTGCTGGTTTCAGGCAGGAGTAATCATTAGACTGACTGCTGTGGAAACAAGTCTGATTCAGGTGGTTGGCTTGAGGAGACAGTAGTGTTACTGCTTCTAAATCCCAGAAAGTCCCCCCAGTTAATCAGCAGCCTCCTCAATAGTATCAGTGGGTGTAAGTGGGCTGCTTGGAAGATGTTTCAGCAGGCTGGGTTTTCTAAGGAAGTATGTCCCAGTGCATCTTGTAATGATGCAATTTTGCTTGGTGAATAGTCCTGTTAAAGGTACTAATTTCATGGGGTAAATATTTCGTATAGACATTGATCTTTGAAAACCAGATCCTTGGTATTATTACTGAAACTAGCATAAAATTTCTTATTTCACTGCTGCCTGGGAACTAATAGAGGAAGAGTACAAAGGCAACTAACCTTTCCTTACTTTCCAGGTATCTGGCAAGCAAATTCTTCTATATGTGGGCAAAAAAGACATTTGGACAAGTTCTCCCTTCCAGAGCCAGGTAGATAAAATTACAGAAGTTGAGTGGGGGCTTTTCTTCCCTTTTTTTAAGTTTTTTATGGCTTAGTGCTGTACCAGTGGGCTAAGAGTACTGGCTGCAAAGAAAATACCTGGATGGATGTCTTTAGGGATCACTTAAAGGTTTCCACTGAATACTCTTCTTCCTCCTGCTTTTTGATTGCTTTTGATAATCATGGTTTAACTTTACAAACTAAACGCATGGAATTGTGGTTGTCTTGATGTAGTTGAGACGTATGTGCATATAAATGCTGGGGTAGGGTTATGATACCTGCTTTGAAATGAATAATTTTTCAAAGTTACAACTAGAGATCTTGCAGTTCAGTTCATTTTAGTGTTTGCACTATGTTCTTAATGTGTATCCGTTTATGCTTTGTAACTGTCTGAAATACCTGTGGCAGAGAATTTGTTTCTGTTTTTAGCCTCCTGTCAGCTGCTGAAACCCAACACTTGGATACTTCTTTCTTGTTTTGCTTTAATTTACATGTTCATTCTTGTTTGACCACACCCTTGGGAATTGCAGCAGTTCCCAGTGGGAAGACCTGTATTTGTTACAGTCAGAATAAGATCAGGTCCTCAGTTATCCAATTTCATTGTACTGTATCTGACTGTATGTAGTTGGAATACACTGTACATGTATGCCTGCCTTAGCTAGTAAATGGAAGTTGTTCTGTGAACCTCTCTACTCTGCTATCCCATATACTGCATTTGCACTGCTTTGGCTGTGTCTAAATTCAGGACAATGATTCCTTCTTTTATTTATTTTTTAGGCTGATGAATAAAAGTACATTTTATGAAGTTCGGCAAGGAACATAAGCAGTAATGAATTGCGGTTTTAGGTTTCAGAGTCCCCAGTTATCCATAATTGCAATGTTCTGTTGGTGCACCATGTCCAAATAATTATAACATAATAGCTCATTTCTTTTTTCTTTTTTTCCTTTTCTGCGTGAGTGCTTGGAATGACTTAGCAACTCAGCTTGGGGTAGGTAGCTCTGAACTGCAACTTGTGAGAGAATTCGGATGTGTTTTACCGAGGGATCTCCGGGTATTCCAGGCCTAATCCTGTTATTGCAGACATGACCAATTTCATTAATCTGGTGGGGTAGTTGTGATCAAAGGTTGTGAGTCCGTGTGCTTTTTGTTTGTTAGCTTGTATGTTTTCATGGGTCCTTCTATTTTCGTACTTTCTGTCACAAAACAGAAGAATGTTTTTGAAAGTATTTGTATTTCTGTTGATGAGACTTTCCAGTTTCAGAAGAACTTTTCCAGTTCTTAGGCTGCTGCCCAGGTCATCTTGATCCCATGGAAAAATGCTTGATAAAATATTTTAAAATGAATAAAAACCCCACAAATTGCTTGAAGTAGTAGATTATGATCATTATTTTTAGTTAGGTGATCAAAATCCCAATTCCTTCATTCGGACCCTCCTATATTTTAATTTTTAGTTGTTCACAAATCAGTTTAGATGCAGCATCACTTCTTACATGGTCAACTGTGTGGTAATGAAATCTGGGTATAAAAGCAGAGACTGTTCTACTAAGGTGCAAGAATTTGAAGGTCATACATGACTTGTGAATCCATTTTATGCATGGCTTAGCAGCCGTTGGAAGGAGAAGGTACATGAGCAGATGAACAGCTTTGATTTTAGTGTGGGTGATGTGCAACTAGCTGAGGGAGTTCTTAAGCCTATTTAAGTGTTCTTTAAGAAGATTTTAAATTTAGGATGACTTAAGATCAGCTGTTTCTAAGAACGTAAGGGAACAATCCAAGTGTTATAAAAGTTGAAGTAGCTTTTGTATTTATTTCGATACATAAAATATTTTGTGTTTAACAAAGAACAAAATCAGCAAGGAAAATACATTTATCATTACCAACTGTGCTGCTGGTCTGAGTAAAACACAGAACTGAGGATAAAAGATGCAAGTTATTCATAGATCTGAAGTCAACTGGCACTGATATTTGGTGAGTCAACAACATTTGTCTTTCCTTCCTTGACTTTATGTGAAGTATTTACAGTCAGTAAGAAGCTGATTGCTTCTTGTCATACTTCACAAAGTCTTGGAATAAAGTGTCACAGTAGGGTAGTGGTATTTCAGTGCAATTAGATACTATTAGGCTAATCAGACAAGGCTGGAAGAAAGGTAGCATAATCTTCATTAAAACTGATTTATGGTCAACCTGAAAGCCTGTATGACCTTTCATATGTCCGAATCTTTCAACTGTTTAGGTGCTTTTATGACCAGAAGATTCTTCAAAAAACTTTTGGAGGGTGGAAGGAGTGGTGGACTGTTTGCAGAGAAGGAAAGCTCAGCCTCAGAGCAGACAACCATTACAGGTTTGTGAAATAACTTCCTGTTATTATGTGTATATGAGACATTTTCTGAAGGAGTTACTAACACCAGTGAGCAGATTACATCAACAGTACCTCTCGGCCAGAAGCAATGTCTTCATTGCTTATCTTCATATTTCCTATCCAAGCTATTTTTAGAGTGTAACAGAACTTGAGAGAATCCTACTCCGGGCATTTGGTAGCTATTTCACTGAATGGCACTTTTTCATTTCTCAGGCATTTTCTCTGCAATTTGATGTTCAAGGCCTGGAGAGCCCGTGTAAGCCAACAACAAGGAAAGAGGAACAAATACTATGTTGTAGAGTCTTATGGTAAGTGAAGCGCTTTATTGGGTGGCCTGTTGAGATGGGAATTTCCATGGGAAATATTTACAGAGAATCTCTGTCCCTTGTACATGTTTGCACATCACCTCCCCCCAACGCTCCTCCACCCCATGGAAATGTAATGCATTTAGGTACAGATGGTTGTCTGTCTTAAAGCTGGCAGGGGGATTCTGTTTGATGTAGTACCCTGTAGCTAGCTAGTTATTTAGGGATGGCAGTGAATAAGCTTAAGGGCCTCTCCATCTGCTCTGGATTGCATTGTTTATTTTGGGGGGTGTTTTGGTTGTTTTGTTTGCTTGTTTTTCTTTATCACAATATGTGTTCACGTAGCTATTTTTTGATAGAATGTGTTACTGGGATTCTATCAACTGTGGCTATAGAAATTAGGTAGTAATTCCCTGTGGTATTAACTGCACATATCTTACCTGTATTCACTATTCCTTCTAGCTTGTGTCTTGCAATTGAAAAGAGGCCCAAACTATTGAATGCCCCATATCTTACTGTGTGGACCTTTTGTTTTGCAGTGGATTTGTCCTCCTTTTAAAGTTGCATATATTGATTGCAACTTCCTTTGGCTTCAGGGGATATGTTCCCCTGAAGGGGAGGATGACCCTGTGTTAAAAGTGATCCTATGGTTTTGTTCTATGCTGATTTGCAAAATTAAGTTAACTGGTCTCTTTGCATGTGAATGTAGCCTCAGAATATTATACAGACTGGGCCTTTGGGAACAAACTGAGAGGCTATCTAGATTTCCTCTCTTACTGAGGACAGAGTGCTTACCGAAGCAGCTGTGTGTTACTTACATAGAAAAGTGACTAAGATAGCTTAATACTTGATTCACCAGATCACAAGGAAATCTTAAACCATAAATGTGGTGGGGTTTGGTGGGGTTTTGTTGGATTGTTTGGGGTTGTTTTTTCTCTGTTTTGTTTTGTTGGTTTTTTTTTAGTTTGTGTGAAATGGCATAAAATCAATGATGTTTTTTTCTAATAACTTTGCTTCTATAGTGTCAGTTCTGGGAAGCCAGACTCTTGTGCGGAGAAAGTGCAGTGCACTGCATAAAGTGGTAAACTGGAATTTGTGGCACCAGTTCTGGTTTTAGCTGTGTGATCAGCTTGCTAAATAAACATAACTTATTTCTGGTTGATTTCTCTGCTTGTAATAGAGAATAACTCTTGAAAAGCTACTGATGAACCTGATGAACTTCTTTTTTAAAATGAAACAAAGAAAATCCTGTGATTCTTACCCAGTAAGGTTGTTACGCTGAATATTGTTCTACAGTTATATACCCTGTAAGCACTGAAGACAAAGCAGTGGCATTGTCTGATAATTCATGCTGCTCTGACCAAGTGGCATGATGCTGTCAGCGTTTCAAAGGTTCTTGTCCGTGTGACACCCTCAGCTGGGGTGGTTTTTCGCGGCTGTTTCAGGGTTTCCCACGAGGTGTCACTGCGGGTTGAGGGAGATGGAGCTCGGGGGCAAGTTAAAGAGCCGTTCAAATGTGTAAGTGGTTAAGAAGTGCTGCATTCATGCATGAACTTAAGATGCAGTATTTTTTTGGTTTTGTGCACAGCAAAGAAGCAAAACTTGCTCAGGACCTGGCAGTGCTGGCTGGTTTATGTTGATGTCCGAAGGACAAAACGTGGGATGCAGTCTGTGGCGCGGGCATTCAGGGAAAGAAGCTGTTTGCGGTGAGAATGGAATGGAAACAAGCAGAAAGGCAGTGACCATAAAGCCATGGTTTTTACCTGTGTTCTGTTATCTCTTCCTGCAGTGACTTTGTTCCATGTTAGATTTTAAATTGTTTTTTCCCCCTTTTTTGGGGGGAGGTGTGTGTGGTGTGTGTCTGAATTCTTCTGGTACACCCAGAGACTGTGAATTTTGAAGATTGTTGTTAATAGGTTTTCTGATGAGGGGAAGGTGATTTCTTGCACTGAACTATGGAACCTACATTTGAACATGTCTGTAACATGCTTTCCGGCAGCATATCGTGGGCAGTGTGGAGAAGACACTACCAGAGCTGCACAGGACATAAAATGAATGTTTTGGCTCTGCAGCATTGGGCCCAGAGCCTGCAATTTCGAGTAAGTCCCAGGTGCTTCTCCTACTACCAGATCTAATTTTTAAGTTGCATGCACATATGACTAATGTTGCAAATTATTAAAGAATAGGCCTTATACTCATTTGTTTTGTGAATTGCAGTACTTATGATGGAAGAACATATTAAGACATGAGGAAATGGAATGAAGCTGTGTCAGGGGAAGTCCAGATTGGACATTAGGAAAAGGTTCTTCACTGAGAGGGTGGTCAGTCACTGTAACAGGCTCCAGAGAAGTGGTCATGGCACCAAACCTGTCAGAGTTCAAGGAGTGTCTGGATGATGCTCTTGGTCATATGATTTAGTTTTACGAAGTCCTGGGAGGAACAAGGAGTTGAACTCGATGATCCTTACAGTCCCTTCCAACTTGAGATATTCTGTGAAGAAGGTCAGACCAATTTTTTTTACAAGAAAGCTAGGCAAAGCAAACTGGATCCATGTCTTGTATTTGCTGGGAAGCAGACTGTCCAAAGGAACTGTTACTGTCTTATGCAGTGCTTGATGATAGTGGAACTATTAGAGTTCTCTCCATCACAGAAACTAGCCACAGGTCAATAGGAGGTTAACCAGGTGTGTGTGTTTGTAGCTCTGGCATTTTGAGCAGGGCATGAAGAGTATTTGCATCCAGCTGAACTCCAATCCACTATCCCATTAGGAAGCAAAATAGCACTGGTCAGCTGTTTAATAGCACCCTGCCTCTTTGTAAGACATTTCTTGTGTCCTAATGAATTTCTATGAGCATATTTAGTTCCATTTTGGGGTAAGAAAATACAATCCAGCATTTCATATTCTTAAAAAGTTGTCAGCTCCTTCAGTGAATAGTTCATCCTAGCTGGTGAAAACAGTGTTAAAGAAAACAGGTTTTCTTTCTTTCAATGGAACTGGCCCTTTGTCCATGTCATTAAATGCAGGTATTAAATGATATTTAATTTGGCCTGTTCTGTAAGATGGCAATGCTGCCTGGTTTTCTTCTACTAAGGAGATAAACTCACAGCTTGGGAAATCCTATCTCAAGATGTGATTCTCTTTCATATGAAAATACTCTGAAAGCCTATTGTTTTGGCATTCTAATGTAAAAAGTGTGAAAGTATTAATTAAAAAGTTTAATATCAATTCTTTGTCTTTGACCTTGTCTATGCTGACATTCCTTTGATGTTTGTTTCTTGTTCAGTTGGTTGGTTTGGTGTTCTCCTCACCTTGTGGGGAGATACCTCATTGCTCGTGGATTTCACCTTGAATTTGCTATTGCCTGTGTGTTCTTCCTTTTGTCTTCTTTATTCTACTTCCCTAATCTTGTCTGGTTTCTTTTCCTATTGTCCTCCCTCCTCAATTGTACTGTTAGGCTTGGCTGCAGTGGCGAGAGCTGTATTTATGCAACCAGAATAATAAGCAGAAGGAGACTAGGGCAGTAACTCACAATCGGCACAGACAGTTGAAGAGGCACACAGAAGCGTGGCTGAGATACGTAAACCTTAACAAAACAAAGAAACTTCAGACTGGTGAGTGAAAATGATGAGTTAGAACTGGGCAGGGCTCAGCCCCTTTGCTTAAGGCACAGTGATGGTTTTTTCTATTCTAGGAGATGCTGCAGTGTTTCTGCTTACTCAACAGATGGTGAGATGCAACTTGGACTGTACACTGCTAAGGCTAGCTAAGGTTATATACTGAACTGTTGAGGGGATAACTTGCTTTCCTGTGATTTAAGAGGAAATGCTTTAAATTTCCTGTGATGAAAACTTGCACATTGTCATTGCAGTGCAAGTGATGGAGTATCTTAACTTTCCCTTCTTCAGTGAGTGCAGTATGTTACTGCTTTAAAACTGCCTTTGTGATCAATAGGAAGAGCATAGTCCATAGCTGAGTCTTACTGTGAATTCTTACCACCATATTTCAGTGCTAGAGCTTCTGTCACTTCAGAACCAATGGTTTAAATGTCATGGCCTTACCTGATAGAAATGGGCTGAGGATGGAACAAGTAATGAGTAATTTGTGTGTTTGTTTTCCAGAGCTGGCCCAAGAGCATCACCGAAGCAGGATACTCCAGTGGTGTTTTTCTAGTTGGCAGCTGACATGGGAGTGCAGGAGAAGAATGCATGCTCACCAAAAGGACATGGAAGAGCTAGCATCAAGGATTGCCTTACGGAGAGTCTTTGCACACTGGAAGCATTGTATCCAATCTGTATTTAATCGTTAACAGGGACAGGTTAAAAACATTTCTGCAGGGAAAAGATCTGATTAATAAGCAGGAATGTTGTGCAGTAGCGTGGGTGACAACAAACATGTTACCATTAGTAAGATGTATGTACAGCTATACTAACAATTAGTATAACTGTTGCAATTACAGTATGTTAGCCTGCTGACAGCTAAGAGCCAGCAGAAGATAATTTAGGGCTGGAGAAGAATTCATTACTTAACAGTGAATCAGAAACATATTGTGAATGTGACGGTAATCAAAACTTGTGCAGATAACAGTGCTGGAAATTAAAGTACTGAAGCAAATTCAGATGGAGATCTAGTGCCCCTCTGTGGGAGAAGGTTGTGTATGTATTGTGGTGGATGTTTCTGTGTGGAAGATCCTTTAACGCAGTGACAGATGTTGTACTGTGTGTGGAAGAGACGTGGCAGTGTGAGCTGGCTGAAAAACACTACAGGCATCATCTGTTGGTAAGAGCACTGTTATACATTAGGTGGAAGAGGCTGTGGAGGGAAGTTGGATACTTCTGGCTGGCACTCTGTCTTTAATACTAGTAGTGGTATGTGGGTGTTAAGTGGGCAACGCCTCATTTTCTGCCAGGGTGAGTTTGGATCTACCATCAGGTTTCTAAATTCCAACTGTTCTGAAATCTGCCAGTTGAATCCAAATGGGGAAACTGTGCTGCTCTCCAGAATAATTAATAATTATTTCTATTGAGAGACTGGTGATGTAGCAGATTAATCTTGATGCTGTTGGCCATTTCACCATGATAGTGCATTTTCCCCTTGATTTTTCCCTGATTTTTTTTCTTCTCATCACTACCTCAAGTGTTTCTGTCTGCATCAGGCATGAGCAGGCCTCCAGCTTTTTTGGACCTGAATTATGTTCAAGTGTGGATCAGTACTGATCATCAAAGCAATGGCAGTCAATAAAGCTATTTAGATCATAGATTGAAAACATTGACTATAAGAGAACTTTAAGGCAGGATGCTCTCAAAATGCTCTTTACCATGTTCATCCCTGAATCAAGGCATTGTGGGATCGTAGATCAAAAGACCTTGTGCAGAAGAGACCTAAAAGGGAAGTGAGTCTTTTCTATTCTTGATAAGGAGCAAGTTAGGAGTCTTGAAGTGGAAGTAGATTAGGAAAGGACTTGGGTAGTGGTGTTGATAGCTGAATGAGGAGTTAGATGTCTCATAATAAAACCCTGGAAACGTGGAAGGGAATTTTAGTTTAGCTGGAGAGGTGGTGATTTGTGAGGGGAAATTGATGCATGGCTTTGATGACAAGTTCATAAATCTTAGTTGTTGCAAGGAGTAGCATCAAACATGGATTGTAAGGAGCAGCCAGTTCTAAGCTGTGGAGTGCTGATTTGGGTTCTATGAAAGTTGTGGGCATTTCTTGTTGTTACAGACACTCGGGTTTAAGGCTCTCTGGCAGAATGTCGTGAACACACATCTTCAGCAAATGAGAAAAAGTCTGTCACACCGTCAGCACCAGGTTACAGTGAGTCTGACCTTTCTTTGTGTTAGTTTTAATTCAGCTCTCCTGTTGGCTTCCACTTTCATCTACAAAATACCTTTTTTATTAAATCAATGGCTTTGTTCCTAAATACTAATAGCCACAGAAAACCTCCTATGTAAGTCAATTGTCAGTCTTAGTTTAGTCCCCTCTTTTTCTATGTTTAGGGTGACTTTTACCAGAAAAAATCATAGCAGGTTATAGAACAAGGTTGGCATGTGAAACAGTGCAAGGAGGCAACCATTGCAGCATGCGGTTTCAGTAGGACATTTAATTATGTCTGTCTTTGTATTCTCTTCCTCCCTTGAAACCTGTGTTTTTTCATGTCTGTTGTTCTGTTTCAGGTGCTGCAGAAGTTCTGGAACTGCTGGAAGTCCCATTTGGAAGAGAAGGAAGAACAACAGCAGCAGGCCTTAACAACAGTGGCTTATGCCCATTATAGGTACACAGAGAAATACTAACAGAAAGTTGTACAAATGTGGGATTTGTGGGCCTTTGATTCTCTTTTAAAACCTGGTAGTACCTTTGGGGCATGACCATTCTCCTGCCAATTGCTCTTATATTTTCTATGAGTAGTGGAGAATTTGTATCTCCTGTTTCTCTGGGAAATGTGAGGAGATTGATTTAAGCCTAGCTCTGAGGCTTGTTTAGATTCACTCAAAATGAGTCCAGGTCCACAACTGCAGTAATGCCAAAATAAATCTATTACAACTGCTGGAGTTATTCTAATTTAACAGTTTACAGTGTGCAATTGAGTGAAATTACTGGGAATTACCTTCTTCAGAGGTGTTTGGTGTTTCTGTTTTCTGTTAAAGTAAATGGATGCTGTGGGTTCTCATCACTCTTAAAATTCAGACACTAGCCTTTGTCTCAGAGTAACAATACATCTTACTAACTACTTTTACTGACATATTATGGAGGCATGGACATGCACAGGAGTTACAAGAGTGTGTTCTTGTTCATTGTGGAAATCAAACCGGGTGGAGAATATTGATTAGAAGAGGAAAAAAAAGGGGTATTTGCCTTTTCTGAGGTTCCTTAAAAGTCTCGCCTGGGCTTGTATTTGTACCCATGGATTCAGTGCTGACTCTTCAAGGTAGAGTTGTGATTTATTGCGCTATTTTATGCTTTTACAATGAGACCCCTCCCTGGACAATGGGACACTTTTTCCTGTGTAAGTTGAGAGACAAAAAAGTATTCTTTAGCATTGAGTCTTCTTCCTAGTAGACTTGGGACCTTGTGCCTTTCACTGGCAGAGAATGGTCACACCCTGTGTTTCAGATTCATACCTTTGTGTCATGAGAAGCCTGGCTTCACAGTTGAAAAGCAAGCTGCAAAAAGTCTGTTTTGGCTTGGATATGGGCTTGCTCTTTGGGAGATTCACAGATAGTTTGGAGTGCAGCTGAATAATGAGGGCAGCTGCATTTCTCCAAGCAATTAAGAGTTTTTCCCAACTGTTTTGAGAGTGCAGCTGTTGTGTTAGCTCTTACCCTCTGGAGACAAGGAGAGGGAAAATCTCAAACACTCAGGACCTTAAGCTTAGTGAAGATGAGTTGCAGCATGCAACTGCTGCAGTGTAACTCATGCTTCTCTCACCAGGGAAGGGATGAACTTGCTGGTTTTGGAGCCATACCTTGATTTCATGGGTCAGGAATGTTTTTGTGTGCAATCCTTTCTCCTTAGAAAGAGTATAAATGGAGTCCTATTTCCTGAAAAAGTGATAAGAAGTGTGTTCCTTGTTCAGAGGTCTGAGGCTGCTTTTCAACCAGACCTAAGTAAAACTTCCATGACAGCTTGCCAGAACTCAGCTTCCTTGTTGGTCTCTGATGCACATATGTGCTGTCTCACAAGTCAGTGCCCCAGTTGCTTTGTCTGGTGGTAAGACCTGGGAGGTACCCCAGAAGAGCCATCAACTGGGATTTGTGACTGTCTACAGATCAGAGATACTCTTACTGACAAATACCAGTACCCTCCAGGAAGACTTATGTTGTTTTACCACCTCATGAACTTGTAATGAGCTGTAACAGCTACCTACCAAAAATTACCTGGTAAGAATCCAAATATCTTTTAGGCCTCTTTAGGCTGGAGAAGAGCTGAGACTTGTTGACAGTCTAATTAGTACACCCACATGACTGAGGTCTGGAAATAACTGGTGTGCTGTTTCTACTAGGCTGTAGTTCAGACTTCTGCACTAGGAGGCTTCTACTGTATGCTGCTTCTGTGAAAGAGATGTATAGTGCTCAATCATAAATACATATTAATTGCATTTTTGGAGTACTATTTGGTAATGATCCTCCCTGGGGAGGACATGGACTAGCAAGTATTATCTTCATCTAGAGAGAAAGAAGCTTTGATAATGAGGGCAACTAACCTGACCGTGTTCCTAAAAGAAGGCTTTGGTAGAACCTCTTCAGTGTTCAGATCAGTCCAAGTGCTCTTTGTTGTTTGTTATTATAATTTCTTTCAAGTCCTATTACAATATTTGTTTTGATTTTAAATAGAGAAAGTTGAGTAAGATTTTCAGACTGTTTCCAGGGGAGGAGGCATTGGGCTGTATATACAGTGGAGAAGAAATAAAAGGTTGTTTTGTCTTTTTTTTCTTTGTGTTTATTCTTTATAAATAAAAGTATTTGGTCAGAAGTCAGAAAAATCTTTTGAATGATCTGAGTGAAAGCAGGGAGTTCTGATAACTTCAGAAAATTCAATAATCTGATGTATTCTGTGCAAGATTTCAGGCGGCAAATTGTCTGGTTTTTAACCCAGAGAATAATGGGGACATACAGCTGCCTGATTTCCAGAGGTGGCTTGTATTGTCTGAAAAATAAACTGTTTAAGTTGCAGATGGATTCATCTTTTGGCATTCATAAAATGGTCTCTTTTCTGAAGGAATTCTCTCCTGTGCTGACATTCTCCCTTTTCGCTTGCAGGAGGGTGTTCATGAGACAGGTATTTGACATGTGGCTGCTGAACGCCTGCAAGCAGCAAGAGTACCGAATGGCAGAGAAGAGGGTAAATCCACTCTTTTACCTGGCATTGTTTAGGAAATAGAGGGCATGGTTTCTTAGTCACTGTCTGTGAGCATGAGTTGGCCTAAGATAGACTTGGGTATTTTAAGTTCTCTTTTCCCTTTTGGGGGATCAAGTCAGGGGAAGCAGATTACAACCAGTATTTACTGATCGCCTTTTTTGAGTTAAGCTATTTATTAATAATTTAATGCGTTTTGGGATGTTGTTACTAAAGGGTAACTATTCACACAGTTCATTCACTTATTCCCTCACCCAGTAGGTGTCAATTTCACAGTTACCTGGTTGAAACAATAATAGTAATAAAGAGCCAATCCCAACCTATTTAAAAAGTTCAGGGTGGTGCTGGCAAATTAGTTGGTTCTAGGTAGCTGTCCATAAAATCACTCAAGGGGTCCTTCATTTCCAAAGAGGTATATATAATTCTGTAGTCTTTATCTGTAGCAGCCACTGCGACCTTTTATGTGGTCTGAGTTCCACAACTTCTAGTTGATGGCAGTGTGTGTGTGTGGCCTTATGCAGATATGGCTGACTGTTGGTGGTCTGAGATTATCAGTCCCTGCAGATCCAACAGGAGTGGTTTCTGGAGCTTATCGGTTCTTAGGAGTCTTTCATATATCACTTATGAGCGTGTAGTTTTTCTCTCTTTGGCTCACTGTTTTCTGGTGGCAGTTTCTCCATCTGCATACATGTAGGTCCCTCTATAATACATTCACATAAACTCACAGCTAAGGGGCTTGGGTGATATGTTTAATGTAAGAAGAGGAAAACAAACTGGGCAGTTCTGTGCATGTCATCTTTAAGAAATTGCCTTCCTGTTTGTAAGTGTCCTCTGCCATGAATTTATTGCCACCTTCTTCCCATTGTAGGCTGCACTTCATTTTGAAAGGCAGCTATTGCGTTGTTTCTGGTGCTTCTGGCGTAGAAGAACAGCTGCATGTTTGGAGGAGCGAGAGAACTTGCTCCATGCGCAAGGTCACTACAGCAACCTGCTGCTGCTGAAGGCTTTCTGTCTGTGGAAGCAAAATACTCAGGAGAGAAAAACAGAGTAAGAAGTTTACTTAAAAGGGAGAATGATTTGGATTGGTCCTGTGATGGCCTACTTTTGGCAAAGCAGCTGTTAATTCACAGTGATCCTGACTCCTTATGTGTGCTTTGAGATCTACTAGCTTGTCTTTCAGTAAAGGACTTACTGAAAACAGCAAGTGTGGTGTCAAGTGCATGCTAGAGGGGTACAGTAACATGAATTGCATCTCAGGAGAAATAATTATTTTTCTTATAGGAGGCTCAAGGAGATGCAAGCCTTAAGATTTCACTATTCAAAGTGTCTGCAGCAGACTTGGAACAAGTGGAAGGAGGTGAGGGAGTTAACAGATGGGAAGAGCTTGAATCCTATTTGTTTTGTACAGATTGCTTCTACCCATATGGCTAGAAATTAAATTACTTCTTTTATATAATTAATTTATTTTAAATAATTTTAGTCATTCCTAAGCTCTGCTCCTTTTCCAGGTGGCTAAAACCAGTTCAGTGTGGGCGGAACAGGAATTGCATAGGGAGGAGAGGGAGTTCCTTGACTTCTTGTTCACTTCTCTAGTATAGTGAGAACGGGACTGCAGTTTAGGAGATTTACCCAGGAGTGTAACCAGAGTTAACATGGTGAAATTATCCCTGCCCAGTACTGTGCATGTCCTTCTCAAAGTTAGAAGTTTGCAGCAAGGCTATGGTGTGGTCTGTAGTTGTGTAGAAGTCACAGCAGGCTGTATCAGATGGCTCTTCACTTTTATGCTGGGCCTTTCGCTTACCATGATGTGATAGACCAAATATGCCTTGCAGTATGTCGTATTGAAAAGTTTTAGAATCGACATTAGTATCTTGGTCCAGAACTGTTAACTTGAGTGAATTGTATCAGTCTTCAAGAGGATTTCTAAAAAAGGTGGGGTTAAAGAAGTCTCAACCAGGCCTTCTGGAGAAATAGCAGAATGCAGCACTAGTTTGAGTGAAAAACTATTACAGCAAGAATAAAGGATAGATGCTTCCCCCGTGACGGGAAATGGTCCTTTTCCCTCTGTTCTCTGCCACTGCCTATTTTCTCTCCATCATGTGTACATGTCTTTCTTCTTTCCCCTCCTCATAGTACGTGGAACATAAGCGTGAGAAATGGAGGAAGCTGGTGCAAGCAGACATGCACTATCGGCACATGTTACTGGGCAAGACCTTGGCAGTCTGGAAGGTAGGAGGGAACATTCTTTCCTATGAGGGATTTGTGTGTGTGTGCTCAAGTGCTTTGGTGAGGACCGAAGAGCTGCCATGCTGTTTCACTCTAAACACTTACATACCAAGGTGGAATGAAGGCTATTGTAGATAGGGTGTATAAGCTCTAGCATTGCTTTTTGGAGCAAAAGAACCAATGTAATCTTGTGGCTTGGTGAAGGGTCTGTCATAGCTGGCATCAGCTAGTGTGTAATGACTCTTTGTCTCGGAAAAGCAGCATTGTGATTTCAGTGGCTGTAACCTCATTTTCCCCGTACCGCCTGTGCTCTACTGCTGCTACTACTCTCCAAAGCTGCTACTAAGAGTTTCCAGATGTCTCCTCTCCTCAGATGTTGCAGTTCAGGGAGATTTTATCTCTTGCTGCTTTTCTTGCAGACTTATCAACATAACATACAGTGTATTCTATCCCAAGTAGCTGACAAGGAAAACCGGCACACCAGACTACTGCTCGGGTAAGCCTGTGTCCTTGTGCAGCAGGAGAGAAGTGGCTGCACTGCACTCAAAGTACTCCTTTTCTTTCACTGCCACCTTTGTCAGTTTTTGAGTGGTCAGTGCTGGGAATTGACTCTGCTGTGCATTGCTGTTTCTGTGCAGATCACCTAGCTAAAAGAAGTCAACCTCTTCCTGAATTGCCCTCTGTTCTGCTTTAACTGTTTTATTTTATCCCCATGGGAGACAGCAAACTGTATTAGTTCCTGCAGTGAGCACATGGATTCTGTGTGGATATGATATTAAACCAGCCTGGAAGATGTAAGATGTAGAGGCTGTCTTGCATTAAGAGTGAGGAGAGTAGTTAAAGATAATATCACTTTGTATTGGTTGTAGTTGCTTTAGTTTTAACTACCTCATTTGTTTTAATGCTATACAACCACAGTCACTTGCAGAGTCTGATTGATTTGGTGTAAGATGCTGAATTTAAGGGGTGTTCCAGTTTTGTACTGCCTTCAACATAGACTTGAAGGGGCAGAAGTTGATTTGCAAGACTGAGTTTATAGAGAGCTGGCTTTAGCTCCCCTGTGAGTTGGAGGGTGCCAAATGAGCAAGTAAGAATAATTCTTAATGGGTTTTGTTTGGTTGGTTTTAATTTTTATATCTTTATATACCCAGGCAGGTTCTGTGTACATGGAGAGAAAATGCTTTTGCCCTTGCATGTGAAGCTAAGGCAGATGAGCACTACAGGAGAGCAATCCTGTCAAAGGTAGGGTCTCTATAGCAGATACAAAGTCTTAAGTACAGATGCTAGTTCAGGCATGGGTCTGGTAATGCAGGACCAAAAACTTAATCTAAGAGCCACTTCTAAGAAAGGTCTAAAAAGTGGGACTCCCATGTTATTTCTACAGGCATCTCTGAAACTTGTCTCTGGGTGAACTCATGGTTTTTCCTCTTCCTTTCTCCCCATTTCCTAGCAGGAATGGAGGATCAGTAGTATGATACAGTGTAGTAGTATTACCTGGGGTGGGGGGGGAAGGCAGATGGATGGAAAAGGAGAATGAATGAAAACTGCAGGGGGACCCTTTGCTATATTTACTTCATAGGAAATTTGCACTGTCTTGCTGAGCCTTATGTGAAAAATGAAATGGGAATGGTTATGTTGCCAGCAGTATGGAGTACATTGCTTCTCCCTCCAAAGAACATTGCAGTCAGTCTGTATCCTGTCTCATGTTTGTATTGCACCTTTAGGTGTTGCCACAGTGGAGGTATACTGCCCTGCTCCAAGTGTGTAGCCGTCAGCAGAAGATGATGGCTGTGATGCAGGCCAGAAAACATTTGGATATAGGTGAGCTGATGGAGATATTAAACTCTCAAAAGACTTAGTTATCTATATATGATCCTTAGAAAGGCATAGCTCAGTAGAACAGTCTTTTGTGTCAACTGTACAGATGTCTATTAAGCCTACAAAGGATGTCCCCATAGAATGGGGAAGGACTTGGGACTCCAGTGATCAGTTGAAAGCTGCTTCTCTGTTGGTTCCTTGTCTTCCCTCAAGGGAATTTTCCATTACTAATTTTGAGAAGCTCAAATGTCTCTGTTTTAAGGGCAGTGCAAGTAATCTTATCAGTTGCTGCTTCAATCTTTCTCTAGTAATTAATACAGAAAGGCCCTCAAACTTTTCAAGCATTTTCATGGTACCAGCCACCTTCTTTCTTGACGTGAGGACCCTGAAGCAGCAAGGGTAAATGATTTCCTAAGTATTATAAAGAATGTCTATGGCAGCAGGGAGGACTTGCAAGTCATGGCTCACTGACCGTTACCTGAAGTGTTTCACAATCCTTCTTCCTAGTGCTGAGTACTGTCAGTGTTAAGTATTGCTAAAGCAATACTTAAATATACTTAAAGACTTAAATACTTTCAGTCTTAGTCCGGAAAAGTAGCTGATAACTTGATACTGAGTGAATTTATCTTCTCCTAACAGTGCATTTACAGACCATGTTTCTTCACTGGAAGGACTTAACTAGGGAGTCTCTGATGCTGAGGGCTCAGCAGCACAGGGCAGCACAGCACCACCAGCAGCACCTACTGCAGAAGTACCTGGTGAAATGGAAGAAGTATCATCAGCAGTGCCTTGGGAAAATGGTGAGAAGGATCAAGAACCTCTCCAAGCCAGTGACCTAGGGTGGGAAGTTACAGGTGTGGAGGAGCAGGCTGTGCCCGCTGGTGAAGGGAATGGTAGTGACTGAGCGTGACAGCCTTGTGCATTGAGAAGGAAGGAACATGGTTGTGTCTTGCCCAAGCAAGTTTTGGTAGAACTAACCAAGAGATGAGAAGCTGGGCTTGCCCTGAGTGACACCATTTACTGTTAATGAAATCCTTGCTGGGCTCGTAGATATACAGATACTGTTACACCAGAGGGCACTTAGATATTGATGGTTGTCTCAACAGAACAAAGGGAGGGTGATAAAGGCTGTTTGGTACCTGTTCTATTCTAGTCGGTTTTGGCTCAGATAAGTGGGGTTTGTCTGCAAGTGACTCACTGTT
>JANHGB010046623.1:29962-43289 GCA_026283785.1 Coracopsis vasa
AGAAAATTAACTCAAGCAAGAAAGTAATACGAGAAATCATTGAGAAAGCAGAAAGGCATGTCCACTCCAACAGGCTCTGGACAGCAGAGTCAGTTGTAAATGTTTGGGTGCCCGGGCTTGAAACAAGTTTATTCTCTAAAAACAATACATTTAAAACTGAATTCCTCTTCTTCACTTTGGCATCAGTTTCTATCAGTGCCACATTTGACAGCTCCAAAGTGTTAGATTTCAAACTCTTCTTGATATGATGTTACAAGAAAGCTCTGAAGTTTTGCTGTAGGATGAAGCTTCAGCACAAAGCTTTGTCCCCAGCACATTCCTAGCATGAGGACAAAAGTCAGAGTCATCTTTTGAATAAGATGAAATTGTTGCCAGTCCATTAACCATGGCCAGGTTTGCACCTGGGAGGCAACCTGGGATTGCTTCAACAATTCATAATATCTTTATACACAGTCAGTGCATAGATGTACTTCACTTGGTGCAGTAAAAATTGGTCCTGAAGTATCTGAAACTGTTCACTAAATAAAGTAATTCTTCAAGCATTTAGTGACAAAGCAACAATGAGGATACATTGCAGAGAGTAAAAACATTTTGGCTGCTACCTTATTGCATCACACAAGAAAAAATATTCCCTGTCTTCTAACACCTTAATCTGTACTGCCTCTCATACAAACCAAATCTTTAAGGCCTGGAACAGAAAAATAGAACCATAGATTAGGAAGAGGACACAGCTCTGTCCACTCTTACTGCTCTAAAAGAAAATCCCAAGATGACCAGTTTCATCACATGGAATGTAGACACAGTGTTTTCAGGTTTAAAATACAGTGCAAAGTCCATTTTTAAAGGGACAATGTCAGGTAAAAGAATTGTCTAACAGTAGAAAACCTGGATGAGTGTGATTTATTGTACTGATGCTGTCTACATTTTGCATATCTGAACTGTGAATCCATACTCGCCCCCTGAACTGTTTGGCTCTCTACATTCACAGCTGCCTTTATTCAAAAGCTTCATCAGAGTGTGTCAGAATAAAATAAATATGAGAACACATTCTTTATTCAAAGTCTGAAAAACAGACATTGCAGGTACAAGGTCTGACTCAGCCTGTCACTGTCCCTTTAAATACAGCTAATCTCTACTCTTCCCCATTGCACTTGCACAGCCTTGGAGGGCTTAAAAGGGTTTTAAGAACAAAATTACCCTGTGGCACATTGAGGGGAGAACATGAAAGACTACAGGCACAGGGTGGGTCCTCCATGAAACCTCCATGGCCAACATCTTTAAAGGCAGCTGTACCTGATACACCTCTGGTCATTCAATTCTCTTTCTGCATTCAGCAGCATGTCAGTGTAGATCAAATGCTCTCAGGTTTAACATAGCAATGACATTCTTCAGTTTTCCTCACCCAGGTCCTGCTGAGTGATACATACTTGTTAAATGAAACACTCAGTGGTGTGATAAGAGTCCCTTTGTGTAGAAAACCGCCTTGCTGAGAGTTGCTATAGAGAGCCCAGTGCTTCTCCAAAGCGGATTTTCTGTCCAGCTTTGAGGTGGAATTTGAAGTCCTTGGGTGCCTCGAAGATGAGTACAATTGTAGACCCTAAGTTAAATTCCCCTAAATGTTCCCCTTTCCTCATGGGGATCCCTTCCTTGTTGTTGTTGGATATGAAGCTGAAGTCATTGTAGGAACCTTTAGAGTAAGAAGGACTGTTGGTATGCAAGTCCTGTACAGAGAAAGAAGAAAAGGTTACTTGAGTATTTCAGTACTCTGTATTCTTTAGCACAGTTGCAGACTGTGGCTATCCAGGCATTTAATTCGGGAACTTACTTACAATTCAAAAGTGCAGTAGGAATATTTAAAAACCAGGTGTTTATAATGGCAATGACTCTTTAAATCACTCCTAGAACAGCACTACTGTGAAACAGCTTAATCTCAGAGTACTAAGATCTATATGTTTGTTGCAGTTTTATTATACTATACCAATCTCAGCCATCATCAAAAGCAGAAAGCTGCCTACCACGATCTTGCTCACCTGGTCGAAGTAGATGCGAATAGAGCCCACATTAGTTGCTCCTACAGCTGTTAAAGAGAAGAAGCCATGTTTCCAGTCACCTGTAAGGACAACCCGTTCATTGTGGCAGAACAGCTCCTTGATCCAGCGAGCAACTCCAGGATTCACAGACATCAGAGAGCCTGCAATAGTGAGAAAATATTCAAGTTGTCTGGTTTGTAGCAGTATTGCAAGGCTATCCGAGTGGTATTTTCAATATAACAGTAGCTGATCCAGTCAACAATTCTGTCACTTATTTGCAGGAAGAGAGAGGCAAATGGTAGGCACAGGGAATGAAAAACAAAGCAATACTAAAAACAAAGGGGTCATAGGAAAATGTAGTCCAGAAAGATGCACTCTTGAGCAAGGCTCCTATTACTTTGCATTTTATCTAGCTGAATCACAAGGGAAACTGAAGACCCTTTACATTTGTAAGGCTCGAATGCAATCTGGAACACCATCTACAGTTCTCTCTGTAAAAGAGCAACGGGTTTATATTTTCAAGCCTGTAAATGGTTCATTTCAGGCTGACCAGTACAGGAGAGCCAACAAATTTTAAATTCCTGCATAGTTCTTCAAGTAATTTAGTTAGGTATAGTCACTATACACTTTTCTAGCTATAAACTGCATCTGCTTTGCTGCACTGAATCCAGTAGTAGCATTTCACCCATACTCCTTCAATGCAATCAAGGTCTAACTTAAATCTGGGACTTATTTCTCCAACATCATGGCAGGTCATTGTCCCTCTCTCATGGTGTTTGAAGCCAAATCCAAGTACTTAGGTTTTCACTAGATACCAAGTTTTGTTATCTGCTGAACTAGAGTATGATGACCTGCAAAGAGGACAAAACCATCTGATCCCAGCTCCAGGAACATAACCGTTTAGTAGCATGTTCTTTGCCAAGCACAGGAAATGATCATATTTTGGGCTACTGTCTGGTCTGCTCTGCAGAACTATCTGTATTTCAGGTACAAATAGAACAAACTGTGATGAGGAACAAGTCAGGTCAGCATGCATCAACACTTATTTCAAAGAACTATATCAGCCTGAATACAGTATTACCACTTTCACCATTTAGATGTGATTTGATCAAACTATACTACTATAAAAGTTATTACCATTTGTGACAAATAACTTTCTGACCATTGTCTATCATGTGACTGTACAACTGCTCCACTGGTGTGTCTCCTTCAGCAGTGCCCTGTACCAGGTTTTCCCTCCACAGCTGCTCTGCACTCATCTTCTAGGAGCGAAGACCTACCTGGGAAATGGCGCCGGTGTGACACTCTCCAGTCAGTGGGGGAATGGAAGCAGTGATAATCCCCTGGTGCAAGGTAGATTACACAGTGGTAGAGCTCATTCCCCTCCTTTGTGACTAGTTGTTGCTGAAAAGAGTTACCAGGTGGGGCTGTAAAGAATGGAAAGAAAGGGGTTAAAGATACTCTTCACAGTTACCTATCACGGATAGCCAGTCTAGCTTAGAATCAGTGCTAACAGCAGAGGACTGAATGCAGTCTACTTTTATTGTTGAGACTATAAAACATACACATTTTCCAGGAATCCAATATGTCAAAGTGTTTTTTAACCTTTACACAAAATTAGATCCTATATTAGGATCCAGCTACACCCTATGAACCAGACAAGACACTCTAAAGCCACTGATGAGACAGAGAAATGCTAAAACAGTGACATGTTTATCCCCAAATAAAACAAAAATCAGACCTGCTTTTGTTGCAGACAATGTGAGAATGAGAGAGAAAAAGAGAGTAATCTCTTTTCTCATGATCTCAGAACCCTGGAAGGGAAAAGTAAATGCAGAACTGATGCAGAACTCACCCTGGCTAAAATGCAGTTCCTCTGTAGAGATGCGAGGTCCCAAGAAAGATTCCAGCGAATAAGTAACCCCTTTTACTTGCTCCACTTCACAGTTTTTTACTTGTCCAAAATTAAGAATCTTTCCATCAGAGGGACTGATCTACAGCAAAGAGGAGAAAAAGGAAACACATTAGGAATTCATTTATTCCTCATAAAGCAGACATGTTCCTTTGGGGGTGAGGGGAAGCTGGTGGTGTAAAGCCTTCATTTCCCTTTACTCACCACACTGTGCACACAGCAGACTGGCCGTGCTTGTGGTTTCAGCTTCCTGCGGAAGAACTCGCTGAGGTTTCTGTAGTGATGCAGATCTTCAACAGCTGCCTCCTTCATGTTCACTCCAAACGTCCAGATGTACAGGCTGTAAACAGGCTTCCGGAGCCATGTCGGCAGCTCCACCTGGTTCAGGCGACCCCAGGCTCGCGAGAGCAGGCGAGTCGGAACCGATTTGTACAGAGCAACCTAAAGAAAGAATCCCACCGTGTCATTCAGTTCTGCCCACTGACAGCTTCCTCTTACTTCCCCCCAGGAAACAGAAAGGATCAAGCTGTTTTTACCAGCCACTCCCTTGCATTCAGCAGGTTACACCACACACAGCCTGTAAGTCAGCAAGAAACTAGCACTGCTCTTCATCTGCACTCCCTCCGTCCTGATGAGGGCAGATGAGGGACAGAATCAAGCTTACTACAACCTTATACTGAAGCCAGAATCTCCACTCCCCTGCAGGCTGCAGCTCCACATACAAGTTACTGGAAACTGCCCAGTGTGAGGCTTACATTAAAAAAGACAGATTTCATATGTGCTAGTAGAACACTCATCAGAAGGGTGATTTCCACATCCCAGTATTGTACTGCTCTAATGACACTAGTATAGTCAAAGAAACACACCCATGTGGATACAACTACACCGGTATAAACTTATGCCAGCATTACTCCTCCTCTTGTAACAATGGGAGCTGCTAATTGCAAGAGTATAAAGTGCCTTTATTCCTTTAGAAATACCCTTTGGACTTACACGAAAGCATGTTTCAGTAGCAACTAAATGAAGCTGTGTGGATAAGAGGTATATATATGCTGCTGATGTAACCGGACTGATGACACTGTCTTCCTGTTGGTAATTCCAGGAGATAACTCCTCTGGGGTTTGTGGTTATCAGCCAAGAAGCTCACATGACCATGATGTGATATGAGGCTTGTGGACCAAGGGAACTGAACCCTCCCAAAGCACTTATGCAATAGGAGTAGTGATCTGCTGAACCCAGTACAATTTCTTTTTAACAGAACAGCTCAGCTACATGACTGGAAGTTGTGGGGTTTTTTCTTAGTGAGAGGCATAATTTATTCTCAATATTAATTGTATCCTTCATAATTAAGTCTTGCAAAATACAGCCATAAACAAATAGAAGCACACGCTGCCCGAGAGCCTGTCCATCAAATACAGCAAAGTAAGATTGCACTCACAAATCACCATCCTGCGTCACATACTGTGATATTCCACAAGGAAAACACCAGCCCAATCTTACTTCAGATAAAACCTTATAAATGAATAGTATCTTAGGTTGTGTAAGCTGAAGTACTGAAGAAAAAAATGGTTTGCCATTTTATTTGACACGCATTATACAGTGTTAATTCCTAAACTCACTTGTGCTCAGTCTAGCACAAATACTGAGAACATGCAGCTACAACTGTAAAATCAGATTGTTAGAAGCTGTATTTCCTAGGAGCCCCTTCTCTCCAGAAGAGCCTGGTTTTCAAGTTGATGGCATCAAACAGAACAGGTGTTCAGTGAAATCATCTTAAGAATGGCAGTTTTGAATCAAAGTATTTGTGTAGTTGTTGCATTCTGCACTTCCGTGAATAACCACGTGCAAGGCATCCTGCACCCTGCTCTCAACAGTGTCAGAGCAGAGATATGCATATCAGCTGGCCAGGCTGCATTAAAAATGCTCCAAGAACTTGAGGAACAAACTCTCTTTGAGCAAAAATGACAGAAAGCAAGAGACCATTTCAGTGTGGCCAGGAATGGGAACTGAAGGAGGTTTGGTCTGTCTTACCCTGGCCCCAGTACTTCCAGGTGACTGAATGAATTCAGAAGTTGTTGATTTTCCTGCGTAGAACACTGACTGTTAAAAAAATCCCTTGTCTGTGAAGCAATTGGACATCATAACTATGAAGAGTAAAAGCTGAAGGGAATCATGAATTGCATCTGTCTGCTTCCATATTGTGATCACCAGCCTGTCCTGGGTTAAGGATCTCCACCCCGCTGCTGCCAGCTCCCTCCGGGATAAAACAGCCAAGGTACACGAAGCGCAAGAGACCTGCTCACACTTACCCTGCTCACAGGCCTCCATCCCACTCTGGTCAAGGGCTTAAGAGCACCGAAAGGCAGAAGATAATAGAGAATAGTCAAAGGCCAAGAACGAAGTTTCAGAGCAGGCCTAGACATACAGCTCAGCTGGCCCAACCTTCGCCTCAGGGCCAGCTGGGGGAATTGCAACCTGCAAGATTACATACACAACATGAGGGTCAGCCATCGCAGCTTCAGAACCACCAGCTTCTGATAGCTGGGGATGATTTATTCCTGCTAATCTTAAACATTGATTCTGCAAGTCTTTACTCCTCTATGTGGATCAGTTCTTCCCTTTCCCAAAATAGAAAACCAGTTTATCTTGAAAAATCCACAAAACCCCAACAAACACAAACAAACCCCAGAAGAATTCTCTGTCCAAAAAAATGGTGTTCACTCTCACAGGACACACTTTATGAATGACACCCTCAAAATTTACATGCAAGATCACTTGCAGGTGGCACTTGAAAATGAATCACAGCTAGTTCATCCAACTAACAACATAACGTGGTAACTGGGACTTTAATAAGAACTCTTACTGAGGCACAATCTTATGGAAAGAACAGATACTCTGGATGAGAAATCCTTGAGACCTAAAAGAGGTCTCTCAGAGGGTTCACGTGTTGAAGGCATCTTGTCTAGCCTGTGCCTCAAGTTGTATTTTGTATCACAAAAGATGTTGGAGTTAAATTTACACAGACCTGTTGGTCATTCTCTAACTTTGAGAAACAAGCACTTAACTTAGAGACAATAGGAGTGGCACTCCTGAGTTCATACAATTTACAAATAACTGATTCCAAAAGACATCCTTCCAGGTCTTAAAACCTTCACTGGGTACCCCAATTCTGAACAGAGAACGTATGCACAAAGCCAATACTTCTAATGCTGCAAGAGTCTAGTCTCCATAGGCCACTAACCAAGTCCTTTGCCTCATAACCAACTGCATCTATGGCTTTTTGTCACATGGTTGTCCTGACTGAGAGGAAACTCATTTGGCAGAAATGCTCATGGGGAGAAACTGAACTTGTAACTCTCAGAGGGAAAAGCTGCTCAACTTCCTAGGCACTGTGAGCCCCAGTTCAGATTCTTGCAGGAGGTCTGGGTAAGAGACCCTTCAGGTCCCCATTGAAACCATTGGCATTTCCAAGGTCATATTATCAAATTGGAGTCTGCCTGTCTGTGGGCAAAATACTAAAGTCTTCTGGGCACTGACTTCGATCCTGGCTAACAGACTGTTGTCCCCATGCTGCTGAAGGCAGCATGCCTGCAGCTGGGATACAGCTATGTACATACCCAAACTGGAAGCAGTATGCTCTGGCTGCTCTGAACAGCTTTCTCTCTCACTGGGTTATATGATACAAAGGATGAAGTACAAAGTACTGTGTCTTTCCAAGATGGAAAGAAGCTGGGAAATCAAAAGCAAACTTTCTTCCCAATGCTTTCTTTTCAAAACTTGCATCAGAATTAAAATTCCATGCAGACAGGTACAACTGTCACCCCTTTGGGATGCAAAGTGCTTTTGGCTCAGACTTCTGCAGTGACCACAGCTTTTTTCCTTCCAAGAATTAATTAATAAAAAACAAAGAGTGATCTGTGCATTACAATGCAAGGGGGAAGAAAAAACCCTGAGGAGATGAAGTGCTGCCTCAGCAGAGGTAAAGTTGCTTTCCTCTCAGCAGGAGGTGGAACTGACTCTCACATGGGAATAGGAAGGGATGCTTCACCTTCTTCCTCCCATCCTTGCCACCCACCAGCCTATGATGTTCTGGAGGGCTGGCAGGCTGGGTTGGATTGCCAGGGCTGGGTTGCCAGTGGAGGTCCGGCTCCCCCTCCCGCTGCTCTCCCCCTCTTCACTGCAGTCGCTCATGGACCAATCCCTGCAGAGCTGCATCCTGGCAGCTCGCTCAAGCCCTCAGGCTTCTCACTGCCTTGGCCTGGTTTCAGAGAGTCCCTCACTATTTTTTCCATTCTCCTAGTGATGGAGAGTAGAAAGGAATGGAATGAAAGCCTCCTCATTCCCCTTGTCACATAACAGCATGCCCTTCTCTGCCAATTCAATGCATAAGGAGCTTTATAGTAATTAGGCCAAACAAAAGCTTTGCAGATGGCTGTCGCTCCTTCTGCCCAGAAACCCTCCCATCCTCCCTCCCTCCTTTCTCCCTTCAGTCACCATTCCTGCAAAGCAGAAAATACTGCACAGTACCTGAAGCGAGTTCTCCTATTTGGTGTACCCCCGGCAGAGCCAGCCAGGCCTGGACTCTCCAGTTGTGGGTGCTGGTCCCCGGCACAGCTGCTGCTGCCGCCGTTCCCTGAACGCAGCCTCCGGACATGAATTTTAACTTTGTGGAGGTTGTAGCAAGAGGGTGGAGGGTTAGATAAAGCTTTATAGCATCTCACCATTTCCCTGTGTGCAGATCTGGTCCCTGCAGGGTGTTTGACTGACACATCGTCAGGGTGACGGCTGGTTGCAAGGCTCAGTCTTTTTTCCTCTACCTCTCTTTCCTTTGCTTGCTCCGGCACAGGAGAGAGGCCACGGCGTCACAGTTCCCAAATCCCCCGCTGGTTTGTCTCTTGATTCCCCCTCTCTTTCCCACTTGAATCTCTGCTACGAGGGTTGCAGCTATTGCAAACAAACAGGCATTGTGTCATATTTCAACATCCCACTACAAAGCTGACTCTGCACAAGATAAAAACGAGCTGTCCGTATAAGCAGTCCTTGCTTCTCGCTAGTCGGGGTTGCCATTGAAACTCGAGTCTTCCAAAGCCCACCCTGCAGTCCCAGGCTGCCGGGCAGCGATGCACCAAGGCAGAGGAGCAGCCAGATGGCCTTGCACTGCTAACCCAGCGCCAGTCTGAAGCCGAGGCTCAGAGGAGGAGTGGCGCGGAGGAGGGGATAATTCCCAGCTTCAATTCTGCAGTGCAGCAGCTACCGCTAAAAGAGTTCTGGACTGCTGGGCACCAAAACTCCTTCCTGCTCTTAACATCCAGCTTGGAAAGAAGAAAACAGAAAGGAAAGGAACGTCTTTCTGTTTTATAGCCCTTACTAGACACCAACATCCATCTCCTGAAGTCTCTTTCCACCTTAAGACTCGCATAAGGAGCCCATAAAGGACACATTCTTCTACAAATACCCAGATACATAACAATGAAACAAGCCAGGCTTAGGGCCAGCTTGAGAATCTGGTATAAAAGAAGTGTTAAAGTGCCTATTATGTGACAATCAGTACTGTCACATTTTTACATCCAGTAGAACTAAAATACAAACCCTGAGTACAGGAAGTTTTGGGTTGGTTTGTTTTTAAAAACAGACAAAAGGCTGCAGTATTTCTATCTGAGACAAATGCAACTTTTTAAACTTGCTGTTATCATAAAACTGAAATTTTCCTTAGCCAAGTATGGTATTTCAGAACACTGCTACTTAACATCTAATCACAGTCAGATAGGAACTTCATAAGAAATACTTATGAAGACAGTAGCTCTTGAGTTTTGAGATTATTTCTATTAAAAGCAACATAATAACTGTCACTCTCAGTTTCTGTATGAAATCTGGTAAGAAAATCCCTCAGGTATGACAAGATAATGTAAGTACTTGCTGTCAAAGAAAAGTCCAATCGCATTTGGATATAAAGCTTTTACAGCAATAAAAGGGATTGTTTAGAATAAAATTATCCTTTGGTGAACTGAACATTCACTTACGGTACTCAATATCTTGAAGTTTTTTGCATAACCATGGAAGATATTTGGGAATAGTGAAATAATCCAAACCAGCAAAAGAGTGGATAGTTTCTGGAACGATCTGGTATAAATCTGAGGTGTAACAGTCTGAAGCGGGAACTGATCTGCAGTGTGGTCTGTAGACTATTGTGGATGCTGGTGGTCACAAGCAGTGCTGTCTCTCCTGTTCAAAACTGACAGCATCTCCCACACAGCCTTCCCCATTGCACCTGAAGGTACCAGCCCTTGAAGACATGATTTAGGTGCTTCTGAAAGTTTTGGGGGCAATGGGTCAGTAGTCTGATGTTTATTTAGGATATTGGTGTTGTGCCTGAATTATTTTTCGAAGAACACTAAAAAATAAGGAAAAAAAAAACAAAACTGAAAAACCTTCTTTAGTATGATCCTAAAATGTCTTGTGATAGAAATCCTTGGGCTTTGGTTAAAAATATCAGGCTGGCCAGATGGTACTTACAGAGGCATATGTGGAGATCTGAGATCGATACACGTCGACCAAAATCAGAAGTGGCATAGAGGAAGATCGTCTGCCAGCGGTGTTCCTCAGCCCCATGGGCAGAAAGTTCATGTATGTGGCCATGCAGACAGCTTGAGAGCTGCCAGTTCCTGTCCAGAACTCTCCTCCACCCTGTGCCCAGTCCTCCCCAGGAGCTGTGTGAGCCTAATGGAAATAAATCTAGCATGAGGGGATGGGGAGCACGAGAAAGCTCTCAAAATAGAAAGAGAGCTTGGAAAGGGGAAACTTCCCTTTCAACAATCCAGCAGGACAATCCCTGTGTCAAATGTCCTTTTGTCCCAGAGCTCACTCACCCCTCACCAGTGTTGCCCACCCTGAGCCACCTCTTGACAGTGCTTCACTTCAGCGGCCCTTCCTGCCCCCTATGGCTTTTAGGAACTAAGCCAATGGCTCCTCTACAAGAGCTGGACAGGCTCCCAGGACCTCGCGGACATCCCTGCTTCTCCTCAGTGACACCCATGGGGGCAAAAAGTCATAGGAGTTGAAGAGTCAGCATCTGCAGTGCTGAGCTGTTTGATTTCTTTTACAGCAGTGCTCATTCCCATGGCTTCAGTTTGCTCCACAGCCCAAAATAGCTGTAAGGACATGCTCATCATGTATGTGGTGAAACGACACCTCATCCTGCCCGTACACAGGACAGGGAAGATTTTCTGCAGAATGAGGTTGATTGAAAGGATGGCCGCATGCTGTGCAGGCTGTGCACAACAGCCACTGAGGTGAAGTCAGTTTTGTGCTCCAAATGAGGATTTTTACATTATTTTGTCTTAGGTCAAAAAGTGTGTGTGAAGGAGCCCCATGATATTTATTTTTTTAATCAATAAAGTGTGATCAAGAAGTCCTCTGAAAGTCATCTCTTGCAGCTCTTAGCAACCAATTACTTTTCATTAGTCCAAATTGCAGAGCCTGTTGTCTGTTATCTATTTGGTCTTTGGATGTGGATGAAAAATCTGTGCTGTTTACTAACTGCTGGACATGCAGTGTCTTTTCTAAACACAGAAACCACAGTACTTTGAGTTTCTCAAGGCTGTTCACTTGCCCTTTGGAGGCATTTATTGCATCTTGTAATTTCTCTCTGCTTCCTTCCTCATAGAGTTTGGATTCAACTATTTACTCTAACACAAATATTTAAAGAACTGTAGCTCTCCTGAAGCCTGGTAGCAGCAGAAACAGTAAATGAGGGAGAATCTGAAGTGAATGAAAGAATAAAAACTCACTTGTTACAGCAAAAACACAATTACAACTAACTATTTTTTCTGGAGACAGTAATGTATCACCTTATGAAAAACAACAGTTTCAAATTTCTTTGGTCCTTTCAAAATAAGAAGAAAATAAAATTACAAACACTTCACTGAATAATAATAATGGAATTAGTTATCAAGAACATATAATTGGAAATTATCAAAAGAACACACTTAGAGAGAGGGACAAGAGTTCAAGCAAGCTTCTTCCACGATAAAATGGCAATGTTCTTAATTATAAGCTGCAGTACCAGTAAGTTGTTGACCAGAAATACTAGGAAAATCTACTGTGTTTATTATCCACTCTCCCACGACTCATACAGCTCATTATCTTCCAGCAACACACAACGAACACATCAGATTTCTCAGGATCAATTATATGTATAGTACAAGGGTGAGACAACATCCATGAGAAGAGTGGTCAGATGGTCAGGTATAGGCCAGATAGAAATTTGTTTTCCGTTTTCTTCCTTGATTTTTTCTTACTAATTTTCTATCTCTTTCTAATCCAGTTTTGTAAAGACTTCAGCAGCATGCCATATGTTCAGTGGTTCATAGACCACGGGTATCTGATTTTCATGATAAATACATTTTTTTCTGCTCTCAGAGCACCTCTGGGGAAAGCCACCCATCCTGCCCACCTAGAGCAGAGAGGCAGCAGGTTTCTCATAAGATTTTTTTCGCATGCTCCCTGATTGGAAGTAAATACGTCAAAATGGAACTTATATGTTTGAGAGTGGATCGATAAAACCATTTTATGCCTTGTAAAGGGACAATGCAACTGCTCCCATCTCAGCAGCAATGTCCTGGTAACTTTAATAGTCCATTAGAAAGAGTACTTGACTTCTAAGGCTGTTGTGAGGTAGGTCCAATTCCATGAGCAACCCTCATTACAGAAATGCTAGCAAAGGCCAAGTCACAGCTGTATCTCTTCTATCCTGCAGTGGTAGAGCTGACGCAAGGTGAAGGGAGGCCTGGAATGGCTTTTACCATCCCCATTTTTGGGGTATGACTGCGGAGTGAAGTAGTGGTAAGGGCCAAGGTGCACTTCTCACTGCCTTTTTTTTCTGTGGCCAGGCCTGTGCTAAGACAGTTTTCAGCCTTCGGGAAGGGCCATGCGTGAAAATGCGGAGGAGTCAGGGCTCACTGGCTTGAGGTCACCGATTAAAAGAAAATTGAAAAGAAAGCAGAGATGTTTTGGCTCAGATATTCTGAATAATTTAATTTAGCTTGAAAAGGTTGAACAAAATATTTTGCTATTTTGGCACCAGCTATTTTGGCACTTCCAATTCCATTCAGAAGTTTGATAATTTCATTTCTTGCCCAGATGCATGAAAAAGAAACCAGTCCAGATGCAGTATTGAAACTGTCATGTGTAACATTTGATTTTGAACGTCCCTACAGGGTACAGCACTCAATGGAAAAAACAAGGTGACATTTCTGTTGCTACCCTAAAAGACTGCAATTCTTTTGCAACAGATTTCAATAACAATATCCCTCAGTGTCTGAATTCCTGACTTTCTGCTTTTTGAGTAGTCTGGAGTTTTCATACATGATCTTTTTCCCATCTTTCC
>JANHGB010046628.1:0-37279 GCA_026283785.1 Coracopsis vasa
GCTGCTGTTCCTTCTGCAGCAGCTCCTTCTACCGCTGCTCCTCTTGCCGCGGCTCCTGCCGGCTCTGTGTCTGATGCCGCTGCGCCTCCTGCCGCCAGGGGGCGCTGCCCGCGGGACGCCGCTGTGGGGATTTGGAGGGGAGCTGTGAGGAGTGCGGGATGTTGGACGGCCGAGGGTTTCTGGGGTGGTTCAAGGAGCGGGGAAGAGCTTGAGGTTCTGAGGGATGAAGTGAAATACACCCCCCAAGAGCCGTCCCGTGTTCTTGTGGAGATGCTCGCAGGCGTTCCTTGGCCTGCTCAGGGAGTGGGAGCTGGATGGGGAGCTGCCAGTATGGGAGGAAACGCCGTTCAGTGTCATGGTGAAAATCTGTGTTTGTGTTGGAGCTGCAAGGCTGTGGAGACTGTGGCAAGGGCGAGAAATGCAGGTTTAACAGCGCTTTGATTGCAGCCAGATCATATGGGTGAGCCAGGCTGTGCCTAAGAGCCAGAGCTCTGCACCGAATCCATTTGGGAGGCCCAGGTTACCCCTTCACATCTCTGCCAAGCCTCCCTTCGGCAGCCCTACTGGTTGCGTTGAGGCAGTAGGATTTATGGATGTTACCTAAGAGGAGCAGGTCACAAAGTTGGGATGCTGCTGGAGCCTGGTTCCTAACCTTGGCTTCACCTCAGCCTCATATCTGAGCTCCATCCTAAAACTAATCTTGGCACTGAACCCCAGCCTAAAGTTATTAGAAACCTTGTACTTCTGTATGACTTTGAGACCCCTGAGCTTCATCTGGAACAGACCTGGCTCATCTCTGCCAGGCCAGGATTGGCCTTGATGGCAGCGCACCTTGGAAAGAGCACAACGCTCCAGAGACAGCCTGCTCCTTCTTATTGCCACTGCATCTACCACCCCACCACGTAATCCATCGAGGGATGGACAGCAGGGAAATAACCATATTAGTCTTGGAATAGAAAGGGAGCTGATCCTGCGGAGCCCTGGCAGCAGAGCAGTGGGTCTCACCAGCCTTCTCACAGTGAGGATAAGAGGCTTGTGGGGTGGCTGCCTTCAGGGAAAGCATGGCCACAATGAGTGTGTACATGTACCTTGGCAGCCTGAACTGCTGTGCCGAGACCACAGGCAGGCATGGAGGGAGTGCCATCAGGGTTTCCTTTCTGTAGCTCATGTTTTGGAGGAAGGTATGCGTGCATAGGAGCAGACACTGGAGCATAGCGTGTCCCTCCCTGCACCACCCCCCCATATAATATAGTGCTCCCAACTATACCTTTTACTGCATTAAAATTGAAACAAGTCAATTATCTCCTCAAGCTACAGAAACAATGTAGTTTATGCAGCAGAGACATATTAAAGTGATAAACCAGGCTTTGCCATTCAAGGGACAGCATTTAACAACACAAAGAGAAAAAATGGTCCCTGAGCAAGTGCTTTTGTAATATGCAAAAGTTTTGTCATGAAGATTGCCACAAGGTTCTGCTGGGTTTGACTTACAACTGTAAGAGTTGGTTATTTGAATGGATAGCCCACTGTTTCCCAAAACGATAAAGGCATTTAAAGGATGCTTGGAGGGGGAGTATTCTGCAGGAGATACTGGGGTTTACAAGCATTCACCACTTCTGTGGAAAATTCAGATGGCAGGTGCATAAATCTTTATTGACTTGGCCATTAAAATGTAAATAAGTGCAGTAACTGCAAAAAATTATATTGGCACTAACAGCAGTTATGAATATCTACTGTACAAAGTTACAGTAAGAATTTGACAGAAAATAGCTAGGCAAGAGCAGGAGAGCCTTCCATTCCTGCCCCTCACATATGGGCTGTAGAAAAGAGAAATGCTGCTGTCACAGGCTAGGGGACAGTAACCATTTATTTCAGTAGCAGTGGTTATACTTCCCCTACCCTTCAGGTGTTTTTAAGAAAGTATGAAATGAAATATAGTATCAACCAGAATTTAAATATCCAACCAACAGAAAGCATGCGTGGCTATTCTGGTAGATGCTGATTTTGACAAAGACTCACATGTTTTTGCCATTAACATGTGATCTGAGGTATCTCCATCTTGTAGTGCCCAATTTGAGATACAGCCCCCGAGTCTTCTCACAAGGGTGTGCTGGGGATTTAAACTGCATAAATGCCTACAAAGCCTCCCTTTACAGTGTTGTTAAATCTCAGAGGGTTTTGCATCAGGGAACTTGCACCAGGGAACCAGAGAGAAAACAGAGGTGCAGGAAAAGAAGTTCACATCAGGAAATACAGTTCCTCCAGTAATGTCAGTCCCTAGAGGGGATGATGTCTTGAGAACTGAAAAATGGAGACTCCGTGTTATCTCCACTCAAACCTACAGTCTCCTGCTGAGGAACACTGAGTTGCTTTTTGACATACAGTCAAGCATATATACTCCGTTGGACGTAGATGCAAATTTTGGATTAAAAATGGGAATATCTGAAGGGAGCTAGACATAAATCTTCCAGGGTTACAGCAAATACCATTAAAATATGACAAGAGCACCAAGCCGTCAAACATTTTAGGCCTAAAATGCTGAACAGTTGTTAGCCTTCATGTGTGCATTGGAAACACGTTTACCTTTTAAAATTATCATATTTTTGCAGGTTTAGGAGTGCAGATTTTCAAGTATTTCTTGAACAGAATCAAAGCAAGTCTTTCTAAAGCAAAATACATTTTCAGTTCTGTAATCCATGTTTGGAAAGTTGGGAACATAATTGCTCTTCACATCTCCCTGCAGAGAGAACATTCTTGTAGTTACTCAAAACAGGACATTTCTGCCTAGCTGTGTTATTTGAAAAATATTTCTTTAAAACACCAGCAGTTTGCAGGGGATTCTTCTCACAATCAGTGCCAGCGAGCTCCTTTTTCTTCACAATGCACAGGGAATATCCTCTTCCTTATTAAGCCTGTTTGGAGAGCATTAGTCTAGAAGGAGCTCCTTTATCCCACAGCAGGAGATCATCATATTACAGAAAGTGAAAATGATGACTTCCATCCTTACCTGAAGCTGACATTGGTTATTTGATGGTTAAATGGGAACTTTCTGGGGAAAGTTGTAAAGATGTAAAGAAAGGTGTAAAGATGTAAAGGGCCACTGTATCAAGTGTGATAAGGCCTCACATCCTTCTATATAGCACGTGTAATGAAATGTGGTGCTTTCTTCTCTTCATGCTCACTCTGTCCTTCCACGGATTCCCTGTGCTCCTATTGAAGGTAAAGGCTGAAACCTCTGCTGACCTTTATCGGTCATTCAGGCTTATTAATCTACACCTGCTTCTGTCTCCCAATGTATGTCTTCTAAGGAAGCCTCAGGCTTTATATAGGAGAGCCACAGGGTGTACACAGCCGATGTGAGATAATGATTTGTCAGAAGAAACCCTGTAACAAGACAAATGTAGTGCTGATAAAGTCAACTGAGATATGCCCATTTACAACAAGCGATGAAGAAGACCCAGACTCTTGCAGCACAGACATAAAGGAGCAAATACAGGCACCAGTTTCAGTAGCTCAGCAACATGTATGAGTTAAGATGAAACATATACTCAGCAGCAGTTCAGGAAAAAGGGCTTGTGGGATGACTCTGTAGTATTGAGAATAGTGCCACCTCAAACTGATAAGCAAGCAGTACATGTTTACAGAGGAAGAAGTAGTAATACTAGGAAAATATCTTGGACCTTTTAAGAAAGACTTAGGATGCTTTATAGGAAAGCACAGCATGCTTTATGAATTATGCTCAGTGTATGTGTTAGGCCAAAAAGAGATGTCAAGGAAATAAGAACCAGAAGAAGAAGGTTTAGGAGAAAAAAGTCGTAAAAGTAGTGAGCTTTACACCTCTAACAACAGAAACTAACCAGATACAAGATCAAAACTGGTACGGAGATTAGCAAAACTGAGGTAAAGGTTACACTCAGTCCTCCCAGAAGCCAGATGGCAACTAGATATATCCACTTGCCAAATTTGTTTTAGTGCTACTTTATAATAATCATTAGATTATAATGAAAGGGCTGTGCCATGCTGTGATCTTCTTTTGCCCTGGATTGGTCCATTGCCATGGGGACAATGAAGTTCTTGATTCATTCTGTCCCAAAAGCCAATCAACCGTGTAGAGGCAGGAGAGAGTGTATGGTATTCTTTATCCTGTTTTCTTTCAGCGCAGGCACTTAATATCTGTCTTTTATCAGTAATGTCGATACAAATATACTTTTCATAACTTTTTCTGTTTCTCAGGAAATACCTTGATTTAAAGGGAAAGTTCTTAGCTGTTTTGTAGGCAAGCATTTCTGATGGCTTGTGATGACTTTCCTGATTACTCCAAAGCTATGCAATGTGTCCTCTCTGAAGGGACTGGAACAGAAATACATTTCTGACTAAGTGTAACTACCAGAACAGGACAAATTAAAATCACCAGCAATTACAGAGAAAGGGGGGAGGAACTGGAAAATAAAAGAGGTCAGAAAGCAGAAAAATACACAAAGAACATATCTATATTATTTCAGGAGAAGCATTGCTGCATCTCTTTTGTTTTCTTTCTTTGTAGCTGTGAATACCAGTGCCAGATTCTGTCCTGATGTCCCTGGAATACCTGGATATTTTCTTAAGGTCAGTAGGTAATTTACAATTACTTTGGGAGGAATTTGATAATTTCTTCTTCTGGAAAGATCAATGTGAGGGGTTAAGAAGCATCTGTGAGGTCAGCCTTGTCCATGGTTTTCTGTTATTGGGCTTCTGCCAAGAAGCATGGTGGAGCTGCACTTTGACCACCACAGCATTCAATACTGTTTGCCTTTTCCTCCTTTTAATTTCTTGACTGTGCCACAATTTGTTTCCACTACATTTCTCCTAAGTCTGCCCTGAAGCAAATGCAGGCAGAGCTGGGGATCCTGGCCTATTCCTTAGCACTGGCAGAAGACACCTGTTGTCATCAGAGGTTTGTTAAGTGTTCATGTAAAAAGAAGGGGCAAGCAAGCAAATTCCAGTTTTTCTGTTAAGCAGGGACAGGTATCCCCTTATGTGACAGATGCAGTTTCCTGACTGACATGGAAGGGCCTGCATAATATACATTATTTTCTGCCCATCAAAACACCAAGGTAAGAGACCAGTCACCCTGGCCACCTGCAAGGGTCTGCGCGGCCCCGTACCTTGTACCAATAGGTACCTGGGGGAGGACCCTAACAGACCTCTAGCCTTGGGTGCTCCTAGTCGGTTGCCCCAGCTGCAGATACTGGATTATTTGTGTCAGCTATAAAAGCCCTTGAGCAACAGCATTTACATCCTTTGTTTGGAGCAGATACCACTCCAAACAGTTATAACTGCTTGGATTTGCAGTGGTTTTCCCCCCACTTTTGGAAAACCCTCATTTTCCCAGAGGCTTGCTTTTCCTTACATTCATCTCAGGCCTAGTTCCAGAAGAAGAGAGACCATAACCTACTTCTTGTGCAGCTGTCTAAGCAGAAAGGGAATCCTGAATATCCTCATCTTCTGGACAGAGGTGTGGGAAGAGCTCGGATGTGAGACAGTTGGTGGACTATGACCAACATGAGTGCTGCTGAGGGAGGTCAACATGTGGAGCTTTCACTGCAATGGAAAGTGATACTGCATTACTGTAACACAACAGCATAGGAGAAGGTAAAGCACTGTAGGAGGAGGGTCACATCAGGGAGCTGCTAATTCTGTTGCTAACTGCAGGGTGCAGCTGGCAGACCCAATTCCCAGTTGGGAGGATGAAAGAAGACACCCTTAGAGACTCAGGACAATCCTTACTTTATACAGTACAGAGGAGGGCAAGAGACGATATGAAGAGCCCAGAGAGGCCACGGTCAGCCCAAGAGGTCATTGATCAGTAGCATTGCTCAAGGAGCAAAATGAAAACATGTATACAGTGAAAGGAACTTTGAGGTACACTGCATGAATTTTGAGCCAGTGTTTTCTCTTGATTGTGACGCCTGTGTTTCCTTCTCCTCCTTTAAACAATGATTCCTCTTCATGCCTTCAAAATACAAGAGGACTTATTTTTAAAGTAGCCGTGTATTTTACAACAGCATGCTAGTGATAGAAAGTTAATACATATTTTAATGACAATTTTACAATTTTGCAACAATTTAACAACAATTTTAACAACAATTTAATAGCATATTTTGGCAAATAGAATTAAGCTGTATAAAGCAATAACATTTAAAAATAATTAATTACAGGTAAAGTATAATGACAACAAATCTTAAAACAATGAAAGAAACGTGACTGATACTTTAAGCATATCTTTTGCCCACCTCACTGCCAGTCTAGGCAGAAGTCTTGATTTTTAAGGACACCCTCTTGCAGTTTCCTAAGCCATTGTGTGAGAAGGTCTGTTGCTCTAAATGGAGGAGCAGCAGTCAGGGACTCAATCCGTGTCAGTCTTCCCAGCCGTAACAAGCACTGCCTGCCAGCTCCCTAGCAAACCCTCCTACCCTTCTTAGGGCCTTGGCTGCTTGGGCTCAGGGCCACCTTAGTTAACAGGTGCAGGCATCACATCTTGATTCAGAAGTGTTTGAGAAACCTTGATGAGAATGGCTGTCCTCCTGTCAGAAGGTGCTTTTAAGCTGGGCTCTCTATCCACGCTATCTGACTAAGCTACACCGCAGCTACATTGCAGCCATGCCAGTGCCTGTGCTCCAAGATGATCCAACCTAGGTGGGCTCAGGTCAAGAAATGCAAGAGGCATATGCAGCTTGTTCACAGAGTCTCCCTGGCACTGGAAAGAAAGCACCATATGCTCAAGCAGCAGGAGCAAAAGGACAAGCTTCAGGAAAAGGGAGTTGAGAGCAGAAGAGCAAGGAGGTGTACATGGAAGGCACCAGGATGTCTTGCTTCATGCTCCCCCCTTCCTCCTTATGGGGCACTGCTGGATAACGCACAGATACTTCCTTTCCTGTCAGCTCCGAGAGAGCTCCTCTTCCACTTCACCTTCTGATATCCTGCCCCCAAGGTGGCTACTGCTTATAGGCAGCTTCCCCTCTCTCTTACCACTTTTGGACATCATCACCCCCACTCATCTTTGCCTTACGGTCTCTCCTGTGCCCTTGCTGTGTTAGCTGCCTGCTCAGCCCGCTGTGCAGGTGGAACCAATAGCAGTACCAGTAACAAGCATCTAGGCAAGGAAAGCAGGAACTGCCGTTGTCCCCAGCACAGAACACGGCAGGCAAGCCCTGGTGCCACTGTCACTGACGCATAAGGCAGAGAAGTTACCTACATCACTGGCCCATCACACTGGGCCTGCTGCAACCAGACCTTTTAATTAACACAGGATGTATTAGGGCTTTCCTTTTAAAATATCTGTAGTTGAGGCTGATAAAGTTTTGTAGCAGTTAATCGTAAGCTTGCCAAGCTGGTGAAGAGGCCTTTAAACTAAAGTTGCCAGCTGAGGGAAACCTCAATCCATCCCACTCCTACCAGTTTGATGCCAGTACCTGGAGCCTGGAGAGGGATTGCAGGTCAGCAGGAGAAGGATAGGCAGGGGAGACAGGGAAGGGGTGATGCCCTTTATGTCAATGACCATCTAGAGTACATGGAGCTCTGCCTGGGGATATATGAGCAGCTGACGATGAGTCAAGAAGGCCTGAGTGGATGAACTAGGAGCTCCTGGACAAACTCAAACACAAAAAGGAAGCCTACAAAGGGTGGAAGCAAGGATAGGTAGCCTGTGAGGAATACATAGAAATTCTCTGAGCAGCCAAGGGACCAAGTTAGGAAAGCTAAGGCTCTGATAGGATTAAATCTGGCCAGGGATGTTAAGGGCAACAAGAAAAAGAAGGCTGGTGATAAAAGGAAGATGAGGGAAAAGGTGGGCCAGGAGACCTGGTTACTCAGGACAGGGAGAGGGCTGAGGCTCTAGACAACATTTTTGCCTCTGTCTTCACTGGCAAGAGCTCCAGCCATATCACCCAGGTAGCAGAAAACAAAGGCAGTGACTGGGAGAATGAAGAAGAAAGGTTTGAGACCATCTAAGGAACATGAAGGTGTACAAATCCATGGGACCTGCAGTCCTGAGGGAACTGGCAGGTGAAGTGGCTAAGGCACTATGTATCATATTTGAGAAGTTGTGAAATCTGATGAAGTTACCACTGACTGGAAAAGGGGAAAAACAACCCCCATTTCTAAAAAGGGAAAAAAGGAAGATCTGGGTAACTACAGACCTGTCAGTCTCACCACAGTGTCCTGTGAGAACATGGAGGAGAGCCTCCTGGAAACTATACTGAGACACATGGATAACACCTTGACAACACTACTGACATCCAGAGCACTGCTATAGCCAGTAAAATACTATCAAATGAAATAGAGAGTTCTACGTTTACTTTCTCTTGAAGATTTTTCTATCAAATTTGGTCAACTTCTAAGTAAAGAAAGAGAGCGTTTTCATCTGTCAGCACTGCAACCTAGCCTGGGATTTGAAAATTACATTTGTGCTCAGAAATGTTGTGAACTCTGAATTTGGCAAGCAATATTGCTGATGCATAAGATATAATGGTATATAACCTAAAACCTCATCCTCTGTGCTTTGCTTAGCTTACCATTATTTTAGGAAATGTTTGCTTTGGTGGGTTTTGGAGGTGATATGAGCAAATAAAAGCTCTATAAAGATATTTTTGCTAACATTGAAAATAAAAAATAGACCAACATCCCCCCAGTTTTTTAAGCAGTAGCATTTGTCCCCTTTATAAAAATATTCTCTATTATAGACATGAAGGCAGATCATAAAACTGCGCTGCCCAGATCTGCAGGGGAAGCAAACAGATGGCAGAACCCAGTGAAGTTTGGATGAAGATTTCATAGCTTGATATGCAAGAGAATAATAAATTGGTTTCAAGGTCAGCAATGAGGTGAAAACTGTGGTCGGACTTTCTTCATCTAGGAGCATGTGCAGCCTTTCTCACACGTTTAAAGGAAATGCACCAAACCCAGAAATTCTTCCACTACCCAGGAGCAAATGCCCTTGGTGCAAGACCATATTGCAACAGGGGAAGAATTCACTTGTTTAATTGGCATTTTTAAATGCGTATTCTACACCATTTTTTTTTTCAAGTAGTTGTTCCTGACTATATATGTGTGTCTATGTGAGTATGTATTTTTTAAATTCAGTTAGATCTGCAGGTGGTGGTCATAAACCAGATTGTAAATAATAGTAGTTGTGAATCTTGACAACAAAAGTGATTCTCAAATTATTGTTATTTAGTTAGGTCTGGGACCAATGTGCATCTAGAGCTTTTATCAGCTGATTTTTTTCCTTTGTGCTTGTGTCTTTTATGCCCTCACAAATCTTTGAATCGAGTACTTACAGCTTTAAATGGAAAATGTTCTCCCTGATTTGTTATGTTCTTTTAAAAATAAACCCTCTTAACAGTCTAGCTTGTGATATCCATCAGGCTTAGCTACACAGATCTGGAGGCTGTGTTTTTCTCTTGTTTATGTCATTAGTCTGGTTTTAGTTAATTTTCACTTCCAGATGTCTCTTGTGCATGGCTGTTTTTCCTGGTTAACAGGATATAAATTACCTTCATAGGCCAGAGCTGTTTTCTCTGTTGTACTTGTTTAATTTCTGGATACATTTTACAAAGCCTGATGTCTCATTGTCGCAAAATAGCTTTTACTGGCTTACAACAAAGATTTCACTACAGTTATTTAGTGGCATGAAATATGTACAACTGACTGAGGAATCAGGCTTGTAGTCTGAGAGCTTGTCTCTTCTTTCATGAAAAGGGCACAAAGACCTGGCCTGGTGAAGGTTGGATTCAACTCTCAGACCATGAGAAATACAGAGACTCTGGTTAGCATGGCTGAAAGAATGAAGGTATGTGCCTGTTATGAAGAGTGATTCTTACTTGCTATGTTCAGATGTTATCTTCAGAAAAGAATGCTAAATTTACTGAAGATTTTTGTTTAGTATGTCCTTCTGTTTAGACTGAAGATCATGTTTAGCATCTCCTTTCCATGACAGTAAAGGTTTTGGCTTTACTCATTATCAATGAAAGAGGTGTTGTAGAGCAGCATTAGTGGACCTGCAGTGGGGTCGCTGCCAAGCAAATAAATTCTGCACTGCATCATATTCTGCTGAATCACTTCTGGCCCCAAGGTTTCCCTCTGAGGGAATGAGGGATGAGGCCAGGGTGCAGGTTGCTCCTCCAGGTTTGTTTTTTTTCTTACAGGGGTTTCTAAAGCAGGGTGGTTGGGGTGCCGTGGTGTCAATTATGTCTTAGTGGAGTTGAGCAGATCCCTACAACATTTCTGCAGTTATGGGTGGGCTAGATGCCTTTGCATATGGATATTCAGTTACTGAATTATATGAAGCACTGCAGCAATCAAATACTTTCTCCCAGTTTTCCAAGAAACTGCTGCAGGGACACTCATGCATTGCATACAAGGATCCCAGGGCACCTTGCACTTCTCTCTAGAGGCTTTAAGAGCTTAAAGAAGTGACATACAGCAATCTTAGAAGAAGCCTGATAGCTGGTTCTCAAGTATTGAATTTGAGTGCCAGGATCAGCTCCTGTCCTGTCTTGTGCTGCCATTTTCCTGTTGGTAGCCCAGGGCTAACTAACATTCAACTATAGACAGTCAAAAATAATAGAAATGCTTCTGAAATTTTCCAAAACTCACAAAAATATGCAGAGTCCTTACTACTTCTTCTTTAACCAAAAAGGCCCTGATTCAGGTGCTTGCTCTTTGCAGTTACTGTCTCCAGACGGTTCTTGTGGGATGAGTCAACTTACAGCAATATTTGCTTCATTGAGGGACCAGCTGCAGGTTCCTGTTGTGCACCTTCTTCCTACTGAACAGCTCACCTGAACAGAGACTGAGAAAAGCAGTCACAGCTGATGCACATGAGAACTGTTATCGCTGAGGTTGCATTTTAATTGTTATTCAGACTTGCTCTGTCAAACACTATTTTTGGTTTTGTGCTAGTCAGCCGAGGTCTTGAGCTCATGCTGATCAAGGATCACAAAGGAGACTATGCAGCAAGTCAGTGAGATTTGTATGCTGAAAGTCACTCGTGCTTTGGGAGCCTGCCAAAAATAATGTTTCAGAGGGCATGTATAACACTGCCAAAATCAAGCTGATGAATGTCTGTATCATTGAATTTAGATGCAGAATGAGGGTCAAGTTCAGAACAGTCTAGCAGTAGGCTATTCACACAATCTAAGCAAGATGGGACCAGGGCATTTTGTAACCAACCTTATTAAAAACAAGTTATTTATACCTGCTTTATTTTAAAGTGCAGTAAAGGAAGGGCAGAAAGAAATTAAATCTTGAGGATAAATGACAACAAGAGTTTAGGGCCCTTCAGTGCCAGGCTTGTCTGGGCATTTAGGAGTTTCCCCTAGTTAGGCACAGTAAAACAAGGAATTGAAACCCTGATGGTCTCTTCTGGAACCTGAACACATCCAGGAGTTGGTTCTGCAACACTAGTGTTCACTCTTTTCTTGCAAAAGTAAAGTTGATCATAGTTAATATTAATTCAAAACACGGGAATAAGAAGTCTGTAGATGAAATACTGCATGCTATTTTTCTTGAAGATGAGAGTTTGAATTTAAATAATGAGACTTATTTCTGAAAGCATAAAGCCTTGCATTTCATTTTCATATTGAATAATTTCATCTCCCTGGGTAACAGGCAGGTGTATCATTTTTTCCTATCTGGAGAAAGGTGGAAAAGAATGAAAATCACAGAGCAGATACAGAAAGTGTCATGTCTTGGCTGAATACCCTCCTGTCTTAGCTTTTGCATTTCAATTCTATTTACATTCTTCTCTTCAACCACTGGGTGTTTTCCCATTGCTTTTCACTGAAAGATATTTTTTATGGCAAGTTACTTTGGGCTGAAACCAGTTTTAATCAGTTTTATAGTCAAGGACCATGTGACCAAGAGAGATATCACAGTAATTCAAGTCTTGAGAAGAAAACTAAGCTTACCTAAGAGATAATCCTGCTGAAAGTAACTGACAACCGTGACACTGTTATTTGCTATTAACTTATGAAAAGTCCAATATAATTTCTAACACACACAAAAGACAGTGCATGGAGGGGTGCTGGGAATGTCATGGACAATTTAATTAAAATAACTGAATGGCAACTGTGGCTACACGCTACTATTATTTTTGTAACCTCAGTAGTATTCTTTCTTATACATCAGTCATAAGCTCTCAGATTGATGGCAGCCAGTCCAAATCCATGGAAGAAGGTCCAGTCCTTGGTGTGGCACTATGTCCAGATAGCAACATAACAGACAGATGACTAAGAAAACCACTTAATGTAAATTAGTTGTTTGTAACCAGAAAGCTCATGTGAGAGCTCACAATACACGTGGCTCAATGGAAAAAAATACAATAAGAGAACAGAAAACTTGTAATTAAATGGAGTTTAGAGCTGAGGCTATCTGTCCAAAATAATCTGTATAGTGTTGCCATAATATCTAGCATTGGACAAATCAACACCATTGGACCCGGACATACTAGTTTAATAGACATTTGTTGGTACTACATCTGTGTTTAGATTACTAAATGGCTTGTACAAGGTAAATTAAATCTCATGGCAGAAGATTACATTAGAAACATTAGCTAAGCTTTACAGACCCAAATGATTGCAGAGCTATTCCAAATCATGGGTGATGATATATACCAATCTTTTTATTAATTTGTTGCCTCCTCCTAAATTGAAGAACTGCTCTTCAGATAAAATGTCTCAGTTAAAAGAACTGAACTCCAGCAAACAGAGGACCTTGATTCAACAGAGCAAAGAGGGTAATAAGGATTGAAGAGTTTGTGAATTATGTATTAGTTTGCAGTTTGAATTCAGCTCCAGCAGAAATCTTGTCAAGATGCCCAATTCTCTTTCCATGCTTATCTCTGGACAGCAAAGCTGGTAGCTGTCCATTTCATTCACTGAACAGTCAGATTTCAAACCACATACTAAATAGTTATCAGTGTGCTCCTCTTCCACCCAAACAAGTCCATTTCAGTGCTCTTTCAGGCCAGAGCTGGAAGTGGGTATGTGCATCTAAGGATTTGCCTTTAGCTGCATATGTCAGTACACTCACATAAGGAGTCTTTAGCTGCACCCTTCTGCCCAGCTGCTGCTCAGACACCTTATTCTGTTCTCCTGGGAAGGACCACAAACACCTCGTCTGTGATCAAGGACTTCAGCACATCTCAAAGATTTCTCCTCTTCCACACTGCCACCAGCCATCAGTCACGAAGGTCTGAGCTAAAAGTGTTGGCTGCTTTGTTCCTTGGTCTCCCTGTGCTTCCTCACGTTCTCCCAAACACCCCCGCCTGCACAGTAAGGGTTGTAAGTAACTGGCTGGTACCAGTTCCTGCAGTGTGTGTTTGCTTGTGTACAAATACAGATGAACTACAGCCTCCCTCCAAATAACCCCTTAAACAGCGTCAATTCAAATGTTTGCTGAAAAACAAAGGAAAGGGCTGCAAGCCTGGCTGAGCAGAATCTCTGTCTGCTGAGACAAGATATTGAGGGGACCTTTCTCCACTGTTTTCTGAGCTAATTTCCAGCTATTTACTTAACTGCTGACCTAATTGATCACTTACTGTCAGTGTCCATGATCAAAAAATACCGATGGGCTCCAAAGAAAAGTATACTTCATTCTCTTGGGCAAAACCAAAGGTAACAATGCTGCAAAGCCGGGTGGGTGAAGGTCAGCCTTCATAACAGGGGGAAAGAAAGGGTGGCTGTACTTTCATTATACAAAGAGGTCACATTTTTAAAGGTCAAATCTTTCATCATTCATTTCCTAGGAACAACCTGACCAGTGCTTTGAAATGCATTGCTGCTCTAGCTGTAAACAAAGAAACTTAAATTTAGGCGGGTTTATGAAGCAGCACTGAACTCTATAGCTTACATGGCAGCTCCTCTTTTGAGACTCGTAAAAAGCAAATTTATACCAAGAAGTGTTGTCTTACAACTGGTATCAGATTCTTTTAGAATCAGAATTTGGAAATTATCATCTTGGCAATGGTGAAAACTGCTTTGTGTTTAGAGAGCAGGAAGTTAAATGGGTAGCCTGCATCAGTTTAAGCACTTTAGCTGTGCAGCAGTGCTAAAACCAGGCAACAACACCAACAGCTTGCCTGCTTGTATGAATTCAGGTTGTCCTAGTTTATATGGCTGTATGTGCGTGTACGTATGTATGTGTGAATGGAAAGCAGAGCTCCATCTAGAAAAACCACAGCGTATTTTGGGGCTGTTACAGGCTTAGGGGGACACTGGCCAAGGTTGATTAATGCAGATGCAAGCAATGTGGCTCATAAATCCAAAAAAAGGACTGTGATGCATTTGAAGTAGTCAGCTGTGCTTTATGAATAGGGTACACTGGGAGAGTGAGTAGTGCTGCTGGACAGGGAGTACAGCTGTACATGCTGTGTATAGATGGTGTGGAAGAAGACCCACATGGCTAGGCTTGCCTTTGCCATACTAGGAAGGTCATCCTTGGTGAGGTCTAACCTAACCAGCTCAGTGGCCTTTTTAATAGCTTTTATCAAAAGGAGTAATAGAGCAAAAATGAATTGGAGCAAGCATACTGCTTAGTTTATTTAGAAAACTAATAAAAACGCAAAAACCCACAATAATTAAATTATGTTCTCAAGTAAGAATGAATCAATAGATTAATAAGCTTCAAAGTGCTTCCATACCAAATTAACACAATAAGCAATCAAATCAAATTATGAGGTTGTCACTTGTACTCTCAGTCCTCGTCACTAGTGAAGTTATGCTGAGTGAATAAGAAGAGTTGTTTGCTTTCAGACCAAAAGTATGTGGCATCCTACCCAAAACACTCCTTTCACTTGGCTGGGGAGCAGCACAGGTCCCACTATGTGTTTGATTTGGACTTAGACACTTACCAAGCAAGAATGACAGAGCTGAGTGATATTCACCTTTCAACATTAGTTGTGTGCAGTTATCCAGATTTAAACAGCATGTCTTGCCATAGTATTTCTTAAAGTCTTGTGGCAGTTTCAGTGTGATGGGTGTCATTACCAATTCCCCTGCCCATGCACACAGTTTGTAGGATAGCAGATCTTCACACAGGCAGGATTACGAAATACTGTATGATGGCAGCTTTTCAACAGCTTTCAACCTCATCAGAACTTCCTAACTCAGTGGCAGGCTGACATCTATTTTTATGAAGCTGCAAAAGGTGTTTCTTCCTGAGCTGTACACGAATGCTCATTTGTAACTGGGTGAGGAGGGTGGTGGGAGGGAGGAAGAGGGAAAATGTTTGGACTGAGTCAGCCTGCCAGAGGAGCAATTCAGTAAGGAGCCAGAAGCTGTGCCTGGGAGCTGGGCAGGTGCCTGCTGGCCTGGGCTGGATCATGCACAGGAGCATGTTCCGGGCTGGACTGTGCTGGATCTCTAGGGCAGAGCTACTCAGGCACCACCTGATTATTGCAGGTGACACACAAATTAATGGGAGGCAATACGGAGAAAAGTAGGGAGAGATGGAGAATGTACTGCTCAGCAAACCCCAGGAAAATATGCACTAGGAGATACTGTGCTTTCTGATGGCTGTAATATTCCTTCCTGAAACAAAGCTGAACCCCAGTGAGTGCTGGGGATAAGAAGGGATTTATCCTGCATAGAGATATGCTGGCAAAAATTTTCTGGATATTTCTCTCACTAAAATATATCACTAGGAAAGTTAAAAGGCAGATAGTAGTGGGCTTTATCAAAAGAAAGAGCTTTTAACCCATCAGAGAGTAACAATGGGCTGCCCAAGGGATATGAAGATAAGCTATTATAATTTCATGCTGTGTTATTTTCTTCCATAAGACAAACTATTATTTGCTTTCACAAATTTATGATGGCGACCATAGAAATTATGGTTTGATGTCACATGCCATTTCATGGTTTGTCTAGTAGAGGAGAGAAAAAGATAATTGCAAGATGTACAATGACAATAAAACAGCAAATCTAGATGGTTATCTTAGCAATTATTCCTGATGTGTGAATGTTTCCACTATATGATTTTCAAGAGGAAAATTTCCTTTCAAGAAAAATCCTTCTCAGAATACTAATAAGGGCCGGAGGAAACGGATAGTGAATCTCATGGTGGGATGGGTGAGCAGCATGAATGAAAGGCAGCAGGGAAGATAGATGAGATGTCGCTTGGTGCTTCCTGACAGCATCAGGGAGAGGATATCATTGGCTCTGAAGAGAGAAGGCATTATCCTGGTTGTCACTGCTAGGGAAGTAGCTGGAGTGTTGCAGTCTCTGGATATGCAGTAAACAGCAAGGCAAGAAAGCAGTTCAACATCACTCCTGTGAGCAGATCACCATAAGTAACAACCAGAAGGCTCTAGCAGGCGGTGAGAGGAAAGCCCTCGCAGTAAGTCTGTATAGGTGGCTGAAGTAGCATGGTGGCTTGCTTCTTTCCTGATGTTGTTCTGAAAAGTTGGGAGGACACTGAAGGCAACCTCTCTGGGACAATGGCATTGACTTCAGGAGGTTTTTTTAAGTGGGGATGAGCCAACAGAAAATGGGTCATGGGACAAAATAAGATGCTCTAGGGCATTCTGACTGTTGCAGTAGGTGCTTGTTTAACGTGCCTGGGGATACTGTTGTTAAAATAAATATTTGTTGCTAAGATACCCTGTTAGTATAATACCCTTGAAATCTAGTTTGTGTCATTAGACTGGAGGTGCAGATATTTTACAGATACGTGATTCCAGCCATCGCAGGCAGACCTAGGAGGCAGGGAGGGAACTCCTCAAACACTAATAAGAAATAAAGCAGTTACTAGCAGCAGTTCTGACCTGGAGGGCAAAGGTGTCCTTGGAAGTCAAGCAGCTTGCTGAGTAGGAGCAAGAGAGAAGAGCGAGCAGGAATACAGTGGTAAAAGAGGAGGGAGAAAAGCTGCAGGATGAGCTACGAGAGAAGGGAGCATGCTGTCTGGTGAACGCCACCACAGCTGCAGCACTGCTGTCTTAGGCTGTGTTCGCATCAGCCATTGAGGAGAAGCAGCAGAGGCAGACTTTGGAGGCTGAGAGGTTGTCTTGTGACACCAAAGATCTGTCATCCTAACTACACAAATTTCAGGGTTTTTACTTGAATCTGGCTCTGGACTTGTCGCATGAGCTGAGGTCCAGTCAGTGGCTGGAGCACCACAGATGTTCTCCTACTGTGTGACTCCTGAGTTAGTGCTGTTCAAGCATAAACAAGCACACAGAAGTATCTAATTTAGGTCAGCACAAGCCTACTTTTTAGGTATCTAACCCATGGTGTAGAACCATTTATGCCCAGCATCCTAAATCAAATTCTGTGTATCATTAGGAGAGGGGGAAAAGGTCTCGCTAGAAACTTCCAGATATAAATTCAGAGTCTTTGAGCATCTCTCTCTCTCCATTGATAATTTAAGAAATGAGTAGGAAATGCTGGATGATTGATTCCACCAGGAGGCACTGCTTTTCTGAGGACGATCAGCAGCTTTTTAAAGAAAAGGCAGTGGCAGGAGCACACCTTTTTCATCTGCCTCTCCCTGTCATCTCACTACGTAATAAGACTAAGGCATGGGAAATGTGCCTTGAGAGTGGCCTTGTCCCCCTGCTTTCCTCAGCCTAAGGTCTAGTTTTGACTGTTATGACAGTATGTCAACCTCAGCATGGAGGGAGTCTCTCCTGTTGACAGTGTACCCCACTTGCAATCATTAATGGGGCTTAGCTCCTAAACTTTGTGGTACTCAGAAGGAAAGACAGCAAAAGAGAGTCTGAGTCTCATCTGGGAAGTGGCAGGAAGCTCTGCTCCTTGCAATATGCCAGTAATAACACAAGTGGTCACCAAATAGGATCCATTTCTTTTTTGTGACAAGACACTGACTGCTCTTTCTTGAAGGGCAGCTGGAGCCATTTTCCTCTAGCCTTTTCTGCTTCTGGCTCTAGCACCCTCAACTTCCAGTCAGAGAGGGGTGAGGATAAGCAGGGAGGCTCTTTGTGTGTTTAAGTGTCTAGTAGAACAGGTCCCAGGGCTCTACTGTACCCTGCCCACATGCATGCACCAGAAAGATGCCAGTCTGCAGATTTCCTTACCAGCAAGCGTGTAAAAGCTTGAAAAACATCACCTTTCTCTGCTACAGACTCAGTCAAAAGGGAAAGCACTAGGGTTGGATGTGGTTTCAGAAACAGAAATCCTGGGGCTACGCTGGCACACAAATGAAATTTCCCACATATCGCCCCTATTTCTTGGGGAGCTTTAGCAGTTGATATATTATTAACATTTGCATTTCTCAATGCAGTTTACGCATCACAAAGGCCTTTGCCAGATGGTAAACCTTGCTGTAGTGGTTTAAGATGTTATTCCCTCCAGCTGTCCACTTTGTCCCTCTGTTCAAAGTTACAACCCAGCTGCATCTGCAACTAATACAGTGGACCACAATCTGGAGTGACCAAGGAACAGCTGACATTTCCTTCTCCTCACATTGCTGGGGAGGGTGATAAACTTTGCAACTGGGAGTGAGTGACAGCTGGAGCTGGTCACATATTAAAGCAGTAGCTCAGGTTTCTCAAAGCTCATGTGTGGCAGTTGTAAGCTGTGCTGGTCCTACAAGGACTTTACTTCTATAGAAATACAGGTACACTGATTTGAACAAAACAGTTCACACTTGGGTGTGTAGCTGTATTTCTGCTCTTTGCACTCTTAAAGAAAGCAAAGCTGTGTTTTACAAGCAAGCTAAACTATCCCAGCAAACATGAACTCTTGCCAGGATAGCTGGATCTGCACCAGAGGCTTCTGCTGACACAGCTAAGACAGTCAAGGATTATTCTTTCTCTCCCTCCTATCAACACACCAGGCTGGAAAATATCTGTTGTTGAGACTGGAATAAAAGCAATCACAACAGTTTGTCTTTTCTGCAGTGCTCCAATTTAAACAGGGTCATACAGGCAGCATCCATGGGTACAGTTTTACTGCTGAGATCAATTTCAGTGTCCTGCAGATTTTCACTAGTGGTAATGTAGTGCTGCTGTAAAATTAGAAAGCCTCATTACGGCCAGGCTCTGCCTGCACAGCTTTCAGCTTCGGTGTTTGGAGCCACCAGCACGTTCACATGAAAGCAGAAATCTGCCAGAGATGCCCCACAACCAGCCTCTGAAGACAAAATATTGAGAGCACACATGAAGAAGGGGAGCTCACAGTTACATCTGGCTGCTGTGCTGTCTTGCCTGTGTCACCATTTTTTACTTACCGAGAAGAGATTCTGGCAGAGTATAAATATTGCCATAACAGTTCTGAGAACGGTGTTGAAGGAGAAAGGTGGATTAGCAGGGATGGCTAGTGAAGCACTCCTGTCACCTCTTTGCAGGATGGTGAAAACATTCCGTTATTACTAACCTATCCTAGGAAATGGAACTCCTCCATCCTTCTACTTGTCCCTGTTGTTTAATAATGAGAGTGGTGAACCATATGGTGTGCTCTACACTCTTCAGACCAAGAACCTGTGCACAAATTACTGAATTCATTAAAGCCTACTGACTCCAGTGGGCCATGGATTTCACTTTATGTGCACAAACTTGCCCATGTGTATAAGGTCCTTTCGTACTGTGTTCTGCTGTTGCGTAATAGTTAAATTATTTCCCAGTCTTAATGTTTAACACAGATTTCTTCCCAGTATTAATGTAGAGTTAATTGATTCCAGTTCTGCCCTGCATTTCTGGTACCTGAACCATACTTCTGTTGCAGAAGGGTGATGTATGGGGATGTTATTATCTGAACCTAGGAGCAGGAGACAAAGAACCTGGTATGTCATTGCTTACCACTCCTTAAGCCGTTTAAAGCAGCCAGCAGTACATGTAGTGCTCCCTTGTTCTCCACCAGTGATAGTCTGTGCCCACCTTTCAGTTCTGTGAAGAACAACTCATTTTACTGACTACTGGAGGATGAAGTCCACTGACACCCACTTTCTCATCTTGCCTCTCCTAATAACTTCCCTGTAGCCTTCAGCATTTCACTTATTGTCCCTCCCCTTTTTCTCATATTTATAAACCAGGGATAATATTTATACATCCTTTTGGCTGTTATGATAACTATTAATTACTGTTCATGCACTGCTCTGGAAATTAATGTATTGTGCAAGCACTAAGTGTAATCTAATTATTGAATGTTCAGAATTATTAGACTGTACCAGCTATTTTTATCTCTTATTTCTTAGTCAGTATAGAAAACATACCTATTGCTTTCAGTCTGCAGAAGAGTGTGTTAATTGCAAAGATGTATATGCCTTAAAGCTGTCTGCCACAGAAATATGAGACTTTCTAGATAACTAGAAAGCAAAGAAATATTTGCACCATCTTCTATACCCACCAGTGAACCTTATTTCTTTCCTGTCACCTCCCTTCCTTTCTTAGCATTGCATGGTGCAGTTTTCCCACCAGTTGCTACATTAAAACCTACCTGGAGGTTTTGCCCATCTGGAAACATTTTGGTTCTAAGATTAAGCTGTCCCAAATCTTATTTCCAAGATTCTTTTGATTTCTGATTTCATGTGAATTTGTTCACATCTTTTCAATTTTTAGACTAAGAAAAATGAAGTCTGTTTTCTTAATGATTTATGGCTGAAAATCATTGAGGGTTTGGCTGAACTCTACGTGCGGAGCTCAGATGAAGAGTTTCTATATCATCAGAGATAAGTCAGTCATGGTTCGGCTGAATGGATGTTGCTTGGTCTCTGGCTGTCCTCACTAACTTATGACGTGGATTGTGTATGTGTGTATATGTGCTGGTGGAAACAGGCAGAGAGCTGCACTTCACTCACTTTGTGCTGACCTGCCCTCTCAGGAATATTGAGGAAAAGCAGTGCCTGTGCTATAGGGACTGTGGGAACCACCACTAAGGAAACTATTTGCTCATTGAGTAGATTCTGGTCATCACTATGCCTTTTCTCTCTGATGTATGCTGGGTTGTTTCCATGGTCTAGAAAAGAGTGACACTTCATCTGTGGACAATTCAGGAGGACCTCCTTCCTGTGTCTGCAGCAGTCAGGGAAAACAGGGTGCTAATATTTGTAGCCAGCTTAGAAAAACAAACAAACACACAAATCATACTCCAAAAGCCATTGTGAGGATTTAAGGAAATGGGTGAGATTTGCATGCTCAGCCGCTCATCTTCATGACCAGGTAGGATAAATGTTCACACAAAAAAAGGTTATACTAAATTTCTCTACTGGATATTTCTCTTCCACACGCAGTTTTAGTAAATCTAACTCTTCTAAATCAAAAAATGCCCACGATTTCTCAAATTTTCAAATCTGTGCACTCCCAGTAACTGTTCATGGAGTAAATTTAGAAGACTAGTGGTGCATCCTCTGCTACATAAATAGAAGAGCTCCTGCAAATGAACCTAGGGAAAAGGAGACCATGTTTATTCTGGAGTGAACAGAGGACCATGAGACTTTTCAGACTGTCTCCTAACCGGACTGTTGCCCTTGAGATCACCCTGCCTTGTGACAAATGACTCAGGATGCCATAAAGCCTTCATTGCCTCAGGCAGCATCTTTTTCCACAGCAGTATGAAGGAAACACAAATGTAGTAAGTTATGAGGCAATACCAAGCCGTCAACCAGTTCTTCTGGCCTAGTCCCTGAAAAGGAGGCCAGAGAGGCAAACCAAGATAAATAGCCATTGCTCCAACCTTGTCTTGATTCATGCACAAAGCCAGAAGTTAGTTATTTTTCTTGAAAAATGAATGAGAGCTGTACAATGTCTCAGAAAAGTTAAAATACCTGGAAAGAGATTTGCTCTCTCCACTGAGGGCTGGCTCTGAGCAGGCTGAGAATGTTGAGGCTGGGGAGAGGAAAAGCCTGTAACAGAAGGGTGATACTGGTTTGAAATACTCTGTATGCAGCTTCATTCTGGACAAGGTTAGTTGATTCACCGAGGCCATCCTGGATACAGAGACATTGAAATGGAGTCTCTGCGGAGAGATGTGAGCTTTTTCTTGTGGTAAAGGAGATTAAGACTCAATAGAGACTTGACTGAATGGGAGGTAATTTCTCATGTAGTAACAACAGTGTATGGGTGTGCATGTGCAAAGTCGTGCTGGAGCAGATTGGACTCAGCAGGACGGACAGCACTGAGGGTACTGGTGGTGGAGCTGAATGCAGGCTTGTGTGTGCATATATAGGCGTAGTTGTGTGTTCCCTAAAACTTTAGTGACTGTGCTGAGGATGAATGTGTCTGAGGAAGATCATTGCATACTAAGGGTGAGGAACGGAGGTCAGCAAGCAAGGCTCCTACAAAGGGAGCAGCAATGAAAGAGGAGTCAGCTGCAGAAAGGGGCAACCCTACACATGAGGAAAGATGGGGTTTAGAAACTCATTGAGACAGCTGTGAAGGGGACCCCAAAGACGGGAAAACCTGCTGTATAATACTGCATGGCTGCATATATTGCCATGGGATGGGAGACATGAGCCCCTCATATTGGATGGATAGGGACAGTTTAGGAGTAAAAACATGGAGAACTGATTGCAGCATGGCTCTCTGCTTGTAAGGAGATATGAATTTAAAGGGCAGAAACTAAATAAGATACAGAAATAGCTTTATACTGTACCCAGTAGCTACAGAAAAGAAACAATACTTTGAAAAAGCTAAACCTCATGTCTTGCTGGGAGTATAAAAATTAGTAAAAGGAGTTTCCACTGGAAAAGGAAGAGATAACCTGTTCAGAAAAGGGTGTCTTCAGTGACATCTTGTTTCGTTCTTGGTATGACAGTTAATGTGTTGAGTCTCGGGATATGAATTGTGCTACAATAACACTAATAATTAAATGCATCTGAATAAGTAAGCACATCCTAGCAGAGAGGAAGGAGTACTGGAGACTGAAAAATGGTAAATTGTCATTGCACAGAGGAAAAGGGTTGAGTAACAGTCAGAACGACTCTTTGTATATTCCCAGCATGTCCATGCATCAGCTACAGCAGTAATTTAGTAATCAGCTAGAGTCAGGGTGCATTTGAGCTGTTACAAAATACATGGTTTGATTTAGTTCCATACCACACCTCTTCTGGCATTGCTGTTATGGCTTTCCATTAGTATATAATATTCTGCCTTACTGTATTTTAATAGCACACTATGGGCAGCTTTGTGCTCTGCCCAAAACACAATATTTAAACAAAACTGTGTATTTTTAACCCACTCATATTTTATGACTAAGATTATTGAATTTCTTATACCACTCCAATAATTTTCTTCAGGGGTCACAGTGGTCTTTACCTAATAGCCAGTATAACAAGTTGCTCCATTATAATGAGGCCTCAACTTCCAAAGTCTGAAACTTGGCAGCTGAGAAGTAAAGATGGAGACAACATCAGGGACTTTCCCAGAAACTTTCTGAGGAGTCAGACATGAATTATTTACAACAACAGGCAGGAATGTATAGTGGCTATTGCTTCAGGATATAAACCAGAAACAGGTCCATCAGGAAAGCTGATATTATCCCAGATGAGACTACGTAAAAATCTGAGCATTTGTATATTGTCTTAGCCTGGAGAAATAACTCACAGGAGTAGTTAATGCAAGCACAGATATTGATCCTCATCCCAGTGCCTGAGTGGGCACAGTCACTATTTGGCCTCATTACTACCTTGAATTCAGCATCATGCAGACGCAGATTCATGGGTCATTCCAGCCGGGGCATTCCACCTCTCAGACACCTCTGAATTCTTTACCAGCCCTCAGTGCGTAAAGGCTACACATGAAGAAAAATAAAGCTATTTGTACCTGGTGTCCTGAGGGAGCTTGGAGGATGTGCTCTCTGACTTGGTCTGCTTTGCCACCATTGCAGCAGAGCCATGAGTCTGTTCCAGATCCCACACTGCCTGCCAACACAAGTGCCCAGCAGCAAGGGTACAAAAAGCTATCATTAGTAGCTCTTAAACACAGTGGTTTGGAAGCAGTGTAGGAAAAAACAAACCCTCTGATTGTAGGAGGCTAGGATAAAGTCCTAGCACCCCAGAAGAAATCGAAACCCGTGTACTAACCTCCCTGTTCTGAATAAGTCACAGAGGCTTTCAGCCACTGTGGTGACGTGTGACTGAGTATGTCATTAATAAAGAGGCCATGACATCTCCCTGAAGTCATATCTCCAGACTGAACATAAGTAGGTGAGCGTGTCACCCACAGTAAAACAGGATACAAGCATCAGTGTATATCAGGATACTTTTCTGAACGATACAGTCATCCACAGATACATTGAAAATGGCCACCTGTGAGCTGTGCACACTTCGAGAACACAACTTCATCAGCTGGGAAAACACATGATAGAACATCAAACTATGGAGTGCTATTGACAGCCTGCCTGTGCCACGACTGAGAAGGCCTGTCCATACAAAACACTAGTACACTTCTGATTCAGCATGGGACCAGATTTGTATGAAGTCAGGTGATGACTCATTTAAATTATTTTTTAAATGATTTTTTAGTTCTTGGTAAACCTGAACTTTTGCTTTATGTAAATATGGAAATATTTTTGCTAGAGAGCAATTGTCCCTTGGGCTTTCCATTTTGTAATGATAATCTCAAAGCAAAATCTCATCAGTGTCTTCTGAATATAGCTCACAGAGTTGTGGTTTCAGTCAGAGCAGCTGATTTTGCATTCCAGACCCGGTGAGCATCACACAAGCCAATGCAGGGGCTGGCACAGCAGTACTTACAAGTTCCAAAATGATCTGCCTGTCAGGCACCCATTAAAATGGCATAGTGTCTGTGATGAGCAACTCTATCCTCATTACCCTCTCTTAAAAGCCTATACCACTTACTGATTACTTCAAGAGGAGCTGATAAGCACCATGTCATTTTACATTGCTTAATGCTTTCTATCACAAAAGACCATTGTGAAGTTTCATGAGAAACATTCATATATTCTGTCTTTTAAGGATGAGATGGAGGCTGGATTTTCAGCAGCAGTGAAGTCTTTTTGGATGGAAAAGCGGAATTCTTGTTAGGTTTTCGCTGATTTATTGTGAAAAATATATTGTCCCCAAAAAGATTGCTTCCTTGCTAGCATCAGCTTTCTGAGGATGGGCTGTGGCTGTAGCAAAGCTGCTCTTGTCAGTCCTCTTGGGATAGCCCAGAAGCTCTGCTGAAGCAATCAGTGATGAGAAGAGAAACAGGCCAGGGGCCTTCCCTCTCCCTGTACAATCATACATTTGTCTGAGCCCTGTAGACAGCAGCAGAGCCCATTCTTTTCTGGAGCATCATGTTAAACACCAGTGATCCCACTTCTTCCCTCAGTTCCTCACTCCCCGTGCATGCCATAGAGACCCCATATCAAGAAAGGAACAGGCTGCGCAGTCCTGAATATTTCCATTCCCCAGCCTGGAGGGACACTCAGGGCTGAATTCAGTTGTCCAAATATAACTGTCTTGTGCTATTTCAGATTTCGTCCTCTCTTCTGCAAATTTTGTAGGGCCAAAGGAAAAGCAGGAGACACACAACGTTCTGGAGACATGTCTGGCACCAGATGTCTGCAGTACGGGTGTCTGCAGGTGCAGTAGGTGTCTCGGTGAATAAAGGACATTTTCTAAAGTGTCCAAAATGCAAAAGAATTTCATAAAATCATAGAATGGCTTTGTTTGGAATGGACCTTTAAAATTCATCCAGTCCAGCCTCTCTGAAATGAACAGGGACATCTTCAACCAGTTCAGGTTGCTCAGAGCCCTGTCCAACCTGACCTTGATTGTTTCCAGGGATGGGGCATCTACCACCTCTCTGGGCAACCTGTGCCAGTGTTGCACCACCCACATCATAAAAAGAATTTCTTCCTTATATCTAGTCTGAACCTACCCTTTTTAACTTAGAATCATTCGCCCTTGTCCTATTGCTACAGGCCCTGCTAAATAGTCTGACCCCGTCTTTCTTGCAAGCCCCCTTTGAGTACGGAAAGGCCACAAAAAGGTGTCCCTGGAGCATTCTCTTCTCCAGGCTGAACAACCCAAACTCTCTCAGCCTTAAGAATGATCTTGTACATCATTTTCTTCACATTACTGTGGAGTCAACTTGTCTTCCTTAGTTCCTCCAAAGATACAGTGTGGGTCTTGACTTTTGAAAGTCCAAGCTGGCCACAGACCTGACATACCCTGCAAAGCCCAGGGGATCCCTCCTGCATCAGTCACTTGGTTCAAAGGCATAAATACTGTGCCAGTAGATGGTGGGCAGTTTATCTAAAGCCTGGATGGAGCTCTAGGCATCAACAGCATCCAACTTCCTGATGCTGGAATCTTCTAGTGTGTTGCTAGTAATGTAGCTAGCAGTGATGCATCAGGGATAACAGTACAAGTTCAAGGTATTTATAATTAGGGCTGTAATCTCTCCTCCTGCTCTGATTAGGTAATATTTTATGTCAGTGCTCTCTGGTTTGTGTTTTGGAAGACAATTCTCTTTGCTGTTGAGTGTTACATGCTGAAAATCTAAATCTGTTTTAGATGTTATATTCTGATGTTAATTAAAGAAAATCAGAATTGGCAAATTATCTTTGGAGAGTGCAGAAACAAGAAAAAGAAACAAAATATACTAATTTTTTAATAAAAACCAAAATATCTTCAAGCTACTGATTATTTGGGTTTGTGGTAGGCAATTAAAATAAAATTCCAGCATTGGAATATTTCTTTCAAATATTATCTCTGTATGTTCAGATGTCTCACATTTTCAGAGTCTGTCTCTGAACCTCAGAGCCTGGTGTCACAGTTTTAAATAGAATTGGTATTTTTCATGAGCTGAAAAAACAAGTCTGTCTCAGCTCCTATTACTGTCACTGGAGAGCCAGTTGGTGCCATTCAGTAGAACCTGGAATGCTGTGAATGCACCACATGTGCCCGTTTTAGGGAAGCCCTGTAGACCCCGTTGACTACAGTGGCAGGATAGGTAAGTGGCTCACATGTAGACAGCTATTCTAGCAACACCTAAACTTAGGTGTCTGAGTCTGGATCTGAGTCCCATGCTCTGAGTCTGTGCCTGAGGTTCAAGTCCTTCTCACAGTGGCAGCAAGTTATTATAGTTACATATAATTTGTTGTTTATAATTTTCTACTACATGGAAAAAATCCCTGGGGAATTACATTAAAAAAAAAACAAACAAACCCAAACCAAAACCATGAAATTAAATAAATTATATTAAGAAACAAGATTCAAATTGGGAAGTCAGGCACTTGAAAATTAAAAGTGCTGTATGTAGTTACCCTGCAACACCTCATTCAGTCATCTTATGAATGTATTGCAATTTTCTAAATTTTATAGCATTATATTTTTTTCATACCCACCTCTCCATTTTGCATCTCAAATTACTTTCTTCCAATGTTTAATGATACATTATTAATATAAATATAGCAATTCAAATATACTACAAATTTCACTATACAAAAGCTATATTTATTTAGGTTCCATAGTCAAGCACTTGAAATTTAGGAAATACCAGGCGTACACACTGCGAGCACAGTGAGATATATTCTCTACCCTAGGAAACTTATGAATCAAATTAGCACAAGAGGAACCATCTGCTATGGGGATAGGATAGGAAGACAAAAATAACAGTGACCAGGACAAGTTGCATAAACTAGGTATGAGCACAAAGAGAAAATGAGTGATTGCCTTTATTTTCCTCTAAGTGGTTTCAGGATACCTCTTGGCCCCGGTACAGTTGACATTCCTGGCATAGTATTCTGTACATTGTCCATATCCCTGGATCTTCTGAAATAGCATCATCAGAAACTGTGCCTGTAGGGACTCAGACATGCCTTCCTTAAATACCTGTTTACAGGTACATTCCTGGTGTGGGAAATTTACAGTATTAAGTGAGAGTTCCTCTAGCGAAAGTGCTGCAAGTTAAAAAAGGACATTTCATGGTACAGCACATGACTCCAGTGTAAGGGTAGCCCGCCCTGAGCCTACTGATCTGAAAAGCCAGTGACTTGCAGCACAGATCCTGCAGTGAGTGGCCTCACATCACTGCGAGCTGGCACATGCTTAGGTTATTCTTCCTCGCAATGACTTCATTTTGAGTGTTATTTTCAGAGGCAGATCTCTGAGCATGGGTGTATGCACATGATAATGAATATTGTATGCAGAGCTGTGATCCCAGTCTTTGGGTCTTTGTGTGCAAGTACCTCCTGCTGTCTCTGGTGATGGAGGATGACATTGACACTGCCTAGAACTATAAAAGGGGTATTTTAGACATTGAGGACAGAGAAAAGGGAATATGAAGTAAGATTAGGTTCTCAATTCTTTCTCCTTACTAGTTGTTCCACCAGAACCTCTAATACAACTCCTGATCCCTTTGTGACGTCTGTATTTCTATGCTCATGCACAAACATCTTGACAATGGGAATGTAAAACCAGATAGTAACATGATTTCATCTCCCTCTGGCTCAACTGGATGACAGCCACTCTTTTGTCCCAAATGCATCTTTCTCCAGCAAGCTCTGCAGAGTGTCCCAAGATCTTTGTGCTACTGGTTTCTGATGAAGGCACTGGTGAAAAAGTAGACTACTGTCAGAATTACTGGTTCATCTATCCACCTACTGATTTTAATTTCAGACCTGTTTCTTTACTGTAGGACCTACGGATATTTCCCAGTTTCCAGATCTGTGTGTGCATTCTTCCTGCTTTCCAGACCTGGGTTCAGTGAAGATTTAGACATGCACTAGCCTCCCGCCCCAGCACCCCAGATTCCGAAAGTCTGAATGAGCTGGCCAAAGGGGAGCAGTAACACGCTTTGCTTGCTTTTCTAACTGAAAGGAGAACAGATCTGCAGGGCTCACCAAAGTGACAGCTTTCATGGCCTATGCTGCCTTAGCGGCACGCAGTCATGAGCACTTCATACTCCAGTGCAATTTTTTCTCAGTTTCTGGTGCATCAGATGATTCATAACACAGGAGAGAAGAATAACTAGATATAAACAGCAACTCTCACCATGCTCCTATTAATCATCTCAGAGTATTATTGTCCCACCACATTCCTCCCACTAACTGATACCCCTCCAGAGTGCTCATGTCCCATATGCTAGTGCAGCAAAATGTGGCTAAACACACACAGAGCCATGCCCCTGCACATTTGCAGTCCTCCCAATAACCAGTGATTCTCCCTTTGTTCCCCCTGGAATCTCAGCAATCCACTCCCCACCCACATGCCCGCCATCTGCTTCAGGCTTTTTGGTGCTGTCACTGTACCCGTGTGAGAACAACTGCACACAGCTCATCCTCAGAAGCAATGTCATATGTTGCTTTCTTTCCAATCTACAAGGAGGAACTGTGGGAAGGATATGGAGATCTCTTCTTTTCTGGTTTCTGAGAGTTTTCAAAAATATCTTTTCTGTAATGACAGAACACAGAAATCATCTGTCTTAAAAAATACTCTTTTTCTTCCCCCCACACACGCTTCAAAACACACCCCTTGCCCTGATCTTTATTTGGAGAATGCAGTCTATTGTTAGTACTCCCTGCTATTGTTAGTAGGAATTGTTATAGTGTTTTCTAAGTTTTCTTATTCCAGTAGGTGGAAAAAACCACTGCTTCTCTTTTTGAACTGTTTGCTTTTCTAAGCTATCAGTGTAAGTCAAATGTGAAAATATGTAAAAAGGGTGGAAGACTACACATGTGTGTGGTTCATGGAAGTGGAGTCTAGTGGGTGAGGGAAAGAAATTGTGTAAATAGAGATGTATGGATTTATCTTCTTTAGGCTGTTTCCTGTATGTAAATGCATGTTCCTTGGACTCTCCAAGAGCAGGCAGGTCCATACTGTGCCATTGGCACTAGAAGGTTCTCTGGAAGCTTTCAATTATGCTCGTGATTTCAACCCAAGATAACAAACGGATAGCTCGTTTCTGTACATGGGTGATTTTTCTCAGTCTTAATCCACAATAGTTTTAAAATCATCCCTAATGCAAATCTTGACTGGTCTAGGCAGTACTGTTTGTTTTCAAAATGTCATTAGTTTAATGAGGGAATTTTCTATCTTTGGCATAAAAGTGGAGAAAGTTCTCACTGCAGGTGTATTGGAACTCACCTGTGGTACTTTCCATTACATCAGTCACTGGGAAACTGCACGTAGCAAAAGGCTACATAGTTGTCACTGCTGAAACGAAATGTGGGTGAGGGAAAGGAAGAAATAGCTTTCTTTTTAAACATGCACAATAGTTTGACTGGCTAAAATGGCTTTTGAAAAATATTCGGAATAATTCCCATCCTCCTGAGGCTAAGTTAGAGGAATTGCTAAGAAAATTAGTCTAAAAATTCAGAATCGAAATCACAAATTGAATAGAATATCTCCTGGAGACTCCACAATTAGTGTTAATAATATATTTGCCATTGCTTTCTATCCATGTCAAAGAAAAGGGGGAAAAATAGAAGGCTAAAGACTTTTGTATGTAGCAGTGTTGTGATTTCTCTCCTAGCTGCTAACAAAAGCCAGGCTTTGAATTTTGGCTGATAATTCAACTGGGAGAATATCAAAGCAGCTTATAGATTAGCAAGAGAACAACAGTAACATGAATAGTAACAGGGACTAAACAAAACAACAGAAGGAGAAAATGCAAGATCTCCTTAGGAAAACGCTGTGCATCTCACTGGTGATCAGTGAAGTCCCCCAGGTACAACCAGTCCTCTTCTCACCTTTGCAGCCACTACACCCAAGAACCACAAGCTTCAGGAAAGTGAAACAAGATGTGAACTGGGCAGATCATTTCTAGTGATGGTTGGAAATGGAGCTTTCTGTGAGCTCTGAACTTACATTACAAAGCAGCAAAGCATTTTGTTATCCTTTTGTGGTGCCTGTTCCGTATACATTTGTGATGCTGTATACATATTTTGGAACCTGCCTTCTGTTTTTATTAATTTATTAATTTATGCCTGAATTTTTGCTTACATCATCCTCATCCTTGATCATCTCTATCTCCAGCACCCAAAATAAGTTCACTATTGGATTATATAGATCATGTCCTCATGGATCCCTTGCCAAGAGTCTTCAGCTGCAACTGTTTGTGAGAATTTTCCCTGTGGAGATGCTCTATCCTGCATGGGAGGGGAGGAGGGTGGAAAGATAATGCAATGTATTTCCTCTTTTGCTGCTTTCAAACCCATTGATCATCTTTAAGGCAAGTGATACTTTTTTTTTTCCTTTAGGTAAGTTGGCAATGTCCAGAAAAGAAGATGCATTTATGATAAACTTGGAGATGCTAGAGACATGAGGGACTTACCAGTCCCTGAGACTATCTCTTGAGGCAGCATTCCTAAAAACAAACAAAAACAAGCAACGAAACAAATCTGTGATATTTCCTTTACTTTCCTTTCTAGAGGAAAAAAGAGTCAACAGGAGACCTGGGCTCTTTTCAGCTCATGCCTAATATGGGAAAAATCAGAAGTCCCCAGAGGTTTCACCAGAGCAGTTTTTTCTCAGCTCTAATCAGTAAAAGAAAAGGAAAGAAGATATGCCTTTGCCATAGTGTGCTGGGTCCATCATTTTTCTTTGTTAGCAAACTACAATATCTGTGTTCATAGTAAAAGAATGCAGCCAACAAATCCTAGACATACCATATATTTCATGGGTTTAGCAACCCGTAAAAGTTGAGAGTAGCATCTGATTTATCTTGGCAAATGGCTCCAGCTGTTCTCAGGAGCATATTTTTTTAATCAAAGGAGGTGTTTCCTCAATTAGGTCTTGATTTGAATCTCTTTACTCAGGGATATATTTACAGATCTATTCGTAAAATAGTATGTACTTTGTAAAAGCATTTTGAATGCTTTGCTAATGCAGTGTGGTGTGACTTCCCTGTAATCACTGTTTCTGTCCAAAGGAAACTAGAATGTTGATAAGTAATTGCTGGATTATTGAACAGTGCACAAGCTCATTTTCAAGCCTAAGCAAGTATTAGAGTTTCACAAGCGCTCAGCCACATACATTATTCTACCACACTAACCTGTTACTAAAGAAACCACTGAGGAATGGACAAATGACCCACAGACAGACAGAGGAATATTTACTCTCCTGTATGATCTAGGATTTGACTTGCTTGCTGCCTGCGGTGTTGCTACTTTCGGGGGTGAATGCAATGAATGTCTGGCCACTATCTCCCACAATATTTTGATAAAGGGATGAGAAGTGATGATGTTATACAAACACTTGATATTCAGCTTGGGTTAGTTTTAATTGGTGAAGTCAATCTTTACTCATCTGCAACCATCCAGCACAGCTCTTTTATGGCACCTCTTTGCGAATTCTCCTACCAACTTTCCTTTCTGTCTCTGAAACCCAAACCCTGATATGACACAGAGGTGAAAAATCTTCAGGCTAGTCTCCATTGGAAAAAAAAAACCCTGTTGGTCTTCATAGGCCTCCATAAATCACTAGATGACCTTCTTTCTTCCAGAAAGGAAATCGAAAGAGGAGCATGACAGATACATATCTTTGATTGGTTAATACCTAATTTTAACTAGTAGGTGAATGTATTGGAAAGACACAACAGACTTTTTTAGAGGGATTTTTTTTTTCCCAGTGGTTTGACAAAACTGCGATTTTTTACAGGTACATATGGCTTTCATTAAAATATTTGTAGAAGATGTTGAAACATTTTGTTCTTACCTTTTTGCAACAGCTTTTATGTCACACTGCTATTTTATATAAACCCAAAATGAAGTAGAATTAAGTCCAAAGGAAACAATTTTCCCTTAGTGTTTGAACATTTCTCTCCATGAAAAAAATCTGTGATGGTCACTTTTATTTTTGATTCAGAATGAAACCAGATTTTGAAGCCCTGCAGCTTTCCTGAGGACGGGATGTCTGGTTTCTGACTGCCCCTACTTTTGGTGCAGCCATGAGACAGACAGCAATGACTATCATACCACAGAAACGGGACCAAAGGGATGCAGCACATGACATGGCCGGAGGTCTCTGCTCAGTATACAGCATCCAAATGCAACAAAAGCTCCATTCGGAATCTTTCATAGAAAACTCCCTTTTAGCCCGTTCTAGTTGCTTTTTCTTTCCAATTTATAGTTTTGTTTTTCTTTTTCTGTTCCAGGGATTTTTTTTCACAATCTTGGCTTGCTTTTTGTTTCTTGTAATGCTCTCTGTAGGCGGTCCATACGTAGGTTAGAGAACAAGGAGGAATGCTTTGCCCTTGCTTAGAGGTGGGTAAACTCCCTGAAATTTCTTCACAGGAGACGTATTCAAATCCCTGCAGGAAGGTGGAAACACGGATGGTACAAGACTAGCCTATTTCACGGTTTATGACTTTTATCAGTATGTAAATGAAAGACAGCAAGTGGCTCTTTTGAACATTCACAGTAACGTGTCATTTGGTCACGTTGTCAAAAACAAGCAACAAAAGATGGGAACATGGTGAAGAGTCAGAGGCAGGGATGTTGCCAGCATATGAACTGACTCGTCTTAACCTTTACTCAGGGCTGTGTTGCAGACTTACTTTTTGACCCAAGGGAAGTCATTCACACATGTTTTCAAAGCAGCAGTTAATTTCAGCAGCCCAGTTTAAAACACTGTGAGAAAGACTCCTCTCACTCGAGATGTCCAGATGTGGGGTGGTCATATATACACTATTTACAGCTAGGAGAAAGTAACAGCAGAGTCTAAGACATGTTACCTCTGGACTGCATTGGATATCCACGTCAGGATGAAATGTGTCTCTCTCAGAAATGCCTGTTTCTGTCCCCAGCCTACATCTGCCCTGTGGCATCTTGTTTGATGCAGCTGCTGAATGCTTTCAAATCCCTTAACCTCAAATGACACCTGAATAAGAGGTATTTTGGAAACATAACAATTTTCTTATGATCTAGTACATGGATCTTGCAAAAATTTTGAATGGGACAGCCTGGCACTTTTATTCCAGGAGGAAAATATTCTCTTAGGATCGTGTGTTTCTGCTTCATAATTCTTAAGGCTCAGGGCCAAAGGAAAAAAAGAAACAACAACAAAAAAAATACCAACCCCCCCAAAAAAAAACCCAAAGTGATAAAGATGCTAATAATACGCACACATACAACCTAAGTGAAAACCTTGCACGTTGTGATTGAGCAATGGCAGATCTGGAAGTTCCTCTTAAAAAAACCTAAACAAAACCTGAGTTTTATTTCTTAACTTGTTTTGACAAGTTAATGTTTAATGATATTAAATTTCCCCCCTTGTCTCCGGTAGTTTAGCAAAGAAGCATTATGTTATAAATATGACTTACCAGGAACTGCTCATATGTTCATCAGTACAAGTGATTCTTTCCTCAAAATAAACCATCAGACATTGTGCAGTTAGTAGCAGATACTGGTTTCTGTATTTTTCTGCTTTTAGCATGGAACTGATGCATTCACTAAGAATGTATTTGGAAACTGTTCATAGCTTTATTTGCTCGGGGGAAGGCAGTGTAGTCTAATGGCAAAGATACTGGTCTAGCACACAAAATGTGCTAGTGGCTCCGGATGTATTCCTGTCCTATGCCTCAGTTTTCCTCCTGTCAAATGGTCATGGTAGAAAAACTGACGTTTTTTATAGTGTGCTGTGTTCAAGAGAAGAAGGAATTGGGTGTTATTACTTCCAGAAGTGATTCATTGCTTTAGGAATATTCCTCTTCTGAGGAGGTTGCTGGGCCATGGGCTGGTGACCAAAGGCAGGACCAGAGCGGGAGATGCAGCCCTGAGCAGGTACCCAGCCAGTGCCCAGAGCAGCCACTGCAGCAGGAACGAGCTCCAGTCCCTGGAGCTGGAGTAACAACTATGACATGCAGAGAGCTGAGGCTTCTTGCCCATCCCAGAGGTCATTTCAGCAGAGGCACTTCAGGCAGTGCAATTCAGAATAACTGGAGTGGTAAAGTTCATATGTAAAATACAGAAGAAATAAACCTCTATAGAAAAAAGATCTTGGGAAACGAACACAATTTTTCTCTCTTTATACATCTTAATAATACAGCTCCAGTAAGTTGTGTGGATGTATATATAGTGCTTTTGAAGCACACTGAATTGTAATCACTTGATGTTACATACTTCTAAATTAAGTAAATTCCTTTTTGAAGTAGTCAGGCATTTCAGAAGGCGCTCTGAAGGATTGCAAATGTTGCTCTCATCATTAATATTAATTTTCAAATAAAATATCACACCTAAAAGTTTCTTTCAAGTGTTTCAACGTTGGGTTTGAGGAGGTGGAGAAAAGAGTATTTTGTTCTCACCATTTCAGTTTCACTTTTTGTTATCTGTATTCATGTCTTTATTCAAGTGTGATATATTACGTCTGTCTTTTTGTGGTAGAGTGGCAGGTCTGTCTCTCCAGCTTCCTTTGGGTGAAGGGGGCAGTGGAGCTGGTTTCCTGTACTACAAACCTGCTGATTCCTGAAGTGGGAGATTGTTCTTTCCTGTGCTCTCTCTGCAGTTTCAGACAGCTCTGGGTTGGTGCCATCCTCACCAATCACAAAATCAATAGGTTAATGTCCAGGGATTATAGCTTCATGCCCTCTTACCATATACCTCATATATATTCCTGTGCCCCAACACAGGACAAACTACATGTGTCTGTATTCACTACTCTCTTGACGCCAGGGCTGAGAGTATTATTTTGGTGACTTTTTAAAGGTGTTTTTCAGCAGAGCTGATCAGAATAGAAACACAGTGAAGTCTTTGTCAAAAAGTCTTGTGAGGCAAACATGAAGCGACATTGAAATGATAATCACAATGATAGTCTTATCATTTGGGCTAGCTGGGGGCTTTTCTGCTCACTGTTTCCATAGCAGCCTGTTGGATGGACTGCTAGGAAGCTATGCTATGTGGTCCACTTGCCTCATCACTGCTCTTTTTGTTTCCTGTCCCTCTGTTACTCTGGAATGGTTCTGTCCAGGAATATTTTCTAGCAGAAGCTTTTTCCACCTGAAAATCTGTCACCATTTCAGCTTTCAGCAGTAAATGAACTACAACAATGCACAAATGAGATACTGAAACGGGCAAAGCAACCCCCAGCCATATAAGTTGCAAGATACATGATGTTACTTTTTCTTCAGAGATGTCATAGAGATGGGTTCTGCGTATGAGCTAATACATAGAGAACACTTGGCATGGATAGTTCTGAGAAAACCTGAATTAAATTTGTGGAGCAGACCATCCAGGCACTGCTAAGGACTTGTCCATATCATTTGGATATGGCTCCAAACTGCTGTCAATAGCAACAGCTTTCCTCTCACTACTCCTGTCCAGCAGCAGCAGTGCCTTTCTCAAGTCCACTGTGGAAGTGGATTAGGCTACACAGCCAAAAGGCACTCCTAGTGCAGAATAAGAGCGTCCACACAGGGAGTAAATGCCAAGTAGCTAATGCATTCTACATTCACACCCTCGCTTATTTTGCAACAGCTTCCTTGTGTAGGCAAGCCCTACATGTTCATGTCATTTGATGGTTAGCATTGCATCAGTGACATTCCAGATTCTGACCACAATGTTAGTAATGGAAAGTGGTTCATCTTCTAATGAAATGGGAGCCTTTTTTTCAACTCTTCTGGTTGCATCTTTTGCAACTTTTTCTTTCATGGTGCCTGGAGTGAATTTCTTCATTTTGAAATGTGTGTGATATTCTTTTCATCTCATACATGAAATGATGCTCTCTAAGATTGGACATTGCCTTTACACACTATACTGTATGAAGCAGTGATTGTTCAGCCTTTTTTTCTTCTGAAAAGCAGGAGAAAAACAAAGTAATAAGAATGTTCTTTACATATATTTGCTATTTAATAGCTTATGTCTGATTTTTTCCTCATAAGATATTACAGCTTTTGTCTTGCTTTGCTCATACTGTGGCATCCTTAACACTTTTGCACTCTTGTCACATATCTGGCATGCTTTCATACAGACCCGGATACAGACCTACAGTTTCCTGGTCACTTAAGTAGTCTGTTTGTCAGTTGGGTTTATGTTCAGCAAACCTTTGGTGTTTAACATGCTCATTAAGTTTGATTTTTGATCGTTGTGGGTGATGATAATTGAGATGGAAGAGTATGGACTTCTTAGGTTTTCCAGAAAGAGTGACTCCTCTGAGTGTAGTAATGGAGCCTATGTGACATCTTTTTAGGTAATCTTCCTCTCCCCCAGGAGCTTCTTCAGATTGAATCCAGACTGCAGTGATGAGGAAACTGCTGTTTAAAATGTCATCCATGGGCTTTGAAGTGTGGATTTCTCATGTTTGTTTGCAATAGCAGGGAAGAAGATTGTTCATGGGTTTTCCCATCAAGTCCTACATACATATATGCCTCTGGACTAATCTTGGTATAACAAGGCATCAGGTA
>JANHGB010046630.1:0-14886 GCA_026283785.1 Coracopsis vasa
CATTGCATGACCGTGATTAAATCACTCTTTTACCTCGTGAGAAGCATCATTAAGGATTGGAAAACATTAACGTGACTGTGATTAAATGAAGCCACACTGGGAACACGACACCAAGAGAGATATGCTATTTTATTTAAAATCAGACCACAGTAGATTACAGAAAGACTTCTTATGCAAACCAATCCACTGTATGTTTCACAACTTGCTAGGCATATAAAATTGCCCCTTTATGAACAGACTGTCCAGGATTACGCAGAGGAACTGTTCAGGTGCAGGACGACTCTACCTCCTCCGAACTCGCTGTTTGTGAAGTAGCTCTATATTCAGGCTAACAGAATTGTTGATTTGAGCTCTGTTAAGTCATTATTCCAGTTTGAGAGGGCAGAGAAGTCCCAAAAGAGGTCGAGATTGAGGTTGTGGGAGTTGGGGCACTAAACGTAATGGTTACCCATGACTGGACTGTGCTCTGTCAGAGGGCTCTGCCTCCTGGCATCACATGAAAGCTTATATTCTAAATAGTCTCTCCATGGTCACAGGTACAAAGGTGACCTGTGTGGATCAGCTGTGCCACAACAACTGACTCTGCTTCCTCTAGGCGACAGCACTGAAGCGCAGCGGAACTCATCCTTGAGTTAGCACCCTTCACTGCTCATCATCAACCAAACAACTTAACCACATACAACTGAATTAGTCATAACTTACAAAACTGCATACAAAAGACTGGCAAAAGTAATGCCATCCAAAGAGAGCATTTTCAACGCTACCAACACTCTACAGCCGTGTTACACATCGTATTTAAAAGGTTCTTCTCTGCTCCAATTGCTTTGGGGAAGTATATGCTATTTGCAGCAGACATTAAAAATCCTCAAGACAACATTATAATATATATATATATATTTGGCAAGCGTACTGAGCCACCCCCTCTCAAGTCTCAGCTTGCCTATGGCATTTTAATCTCACTATCTTATAAACAGTGCAAATTAGTATGATTCTAACATCCTAGCCATAGCAGAATTTATTTATAAGCTATAACAGAACAGGAGAAGCTGTTGAAGGGCAACAGGTTGAAAGCACTGACACATCTCTTGCCCGACTCCTTCAGGTTAGTGTTTTGTAGATAGGATTTTAACAGCTTTCCACAGTCATCCTTCTCCTTTATCACTAAACATTACCAGCAGTCAAGTATTTCTTTACAGTTTGTGCGCACATACACACACAATTAATGGCAAAACGTTTTCCATGAGCAGCTGGATTTCAGTTATGAGATTGCTATAACTGAAACATCACATTAGTTACATTACCTATGTTCAAACTTACCCATCAGTGAAGGCAACTATAAGCTTACAAATAGCAGATGCAGCCTTTGTTTCTTCTGAAGTATGAGGGTGAGTTTCCTGTAAAACAAAGTGCTCTTGAAGAGCCCTTGAAGTAGAGTTAAGCAATGGCCATTCAAATGATAAAAATGCTATTATCCTAGTATTACAATCACAGGTAGTGATCCTAAGGCACATCAGCCACATGCATATGCAATAATGCATTGTTTTGCTTTCAGACAGAAAAATTGCATTAGCTTTGTCTGTATTTCGCTTGCACAAGAGTTTGTTTCTAGATAAAGTATCCCTGAAAGGTCACGTTATCACAAAAGGTACCAAAAAGAGAGAAAAATTTAACAAGTAGTAAAAATAGTTCTGGACTACTAATACCAATAAAGTTAGATACAGAAAATGCAGTGCAAATTCACAATACACTTATCTATCACCTTCACCACTTCTGAGGATGTTCAGCCCTCCGGAAAAAAGTTGGCACTTGATAAGTGTATAAAATATACCTGGTTGTTTTATTAAGTGTTAGCAAAACTGATTTGAGAGTGTTTTAGTTGTTGTGTAGCAGGCTCAAAGTACAGGTTTCTGTACTCTGTCATCATCCTGGTAGCCCCCAGCCACTTTAATTCTTTCTAGGACACAAATCATTTCTACAACAGACTTATGTTTAGCATCCAGATACAACAGTTGCCACCCAAATACCAGCACTAATAGCACAGCAAAATTACTTTGAAACGAGTCATAATTAACCATGCTGATACGAAGCTTCAGTGAGAAAATAATACCAAGAAAAGATATTACACTAGCTGTTAAAAAAACACATCCTGTACCATCACTAGAATACAGAAAAAACACACTTTGCAAACAAATCCAATGCATGTTGCTTCACAAAATTCCCCATGTACGGAAGGTTTCCAGGCTTGCACTGGGGAATTGGTTCAGATGCCAGGAACGCTGACCAACCTTCTGCCCTTTGTGCTCAGAAGGCAAAACAAGCCAAATAACCATATTTTCAGAATAGAGAGTTTCCTGTTATGAGCTTCATTTCAGATTAGTATTTGCTAGCAACCGCCACACTCCAGAGGAAATGATTAAAGGATAATCAAGGGCCTTACGTAAAGGAAAAAGAAGAGATCTTCTGTTTTGACTGATGCTGTTTGTAGGACAGACTGCCAAAAATGAAGTGCATTCCAGAAGAATGGTATGAAAGTGGTTTAAAGTAATGCAGGGGCTATGACAGATTCTGGACTGACTGATAACAGACTTAGGGACACATTCTGTGCAAGCAACAAGTGTGAAGACCTGCCCACCCCCCCAGTGCTCGATTAAAATACCAGCACATGTCTGTACCTTGGGTTTCAAGAGTCACATTGAGAGTGAAATCTGAGCTCCCCTGAAAAGCTTCTTCCTCCAGTGGCAGAAGTCAAGAATAGATTATGTAAGACACAAACAGCCACCATGGAGTTCAAAAAGCTTCCTTGTTCTGCCTGCTTGCAGAGAAACATTAACTGCAAATTCCAGAGAGATGGGCATGCCAAAGACTGCAAAACTAGAGGAAATGGGCAAGTTAAAAATAGTCCTGCCAAACGAGAGATTGAGGGATAAAATGAAACTCTGGAGCTTCAAGTGGGCAATTACCTGATATGAAAACACAGTATTTGATTAAGAAATACCCTGCCTGGATTCCTGGAATCACATGGTATCAAAAGCTAAGCACCTGTGTAAAAAAATCACTTCTGAATTCAAGGTGTGGAGAAGAAAAAAATCAACATAAAAAAGAGAATCTTAATAGGCAAGGAAATAAAAATGCCTGGTAAAGTTTCTATAAAACCCTAAACTGGCTCTACACCCAGTTTAGTTTAATTTCAAGAGACCAGGATATCAAGCTATTTAGGAGTGGGAGGAGTGCGTACTTCTGTTATGAAAAGTCTCAGGTAACAACTGAAATGTAGAAATGAAACTCTTGTAACTTGTACTGCCTAAAAACCATGCAACGTTTTCTGACAAGAGTTTCAGCTCAGCGAGCTCTGAAAACATGTACCTGGCCACAAATGCCGCTGTCTGGGCACACTGCAAAGGAAGCTGATGCGGTTCACTGCAACTCTTTGCCCAGTATTCAGATATGGTTGTTACTATCCAAACACCAGCACTGATCAGTAATTCTTTAGAGAGACAAACAGCTCCCAGTTTGCCACGCATAGATCCAGCTGCGATGGGAATACATCAGAAGGGGATGCTGATTTCCCATCTCTAAAGAATTCAGAGTGTGATTCCATTTGTAACGTCAGGAAATCCACCGTGCACCCTTTATTTGATGGATTTACAAACTTCAGACCCTTTCACCTTCCCAGACAAACCTCGTTGTCAAACTGATCTTTAAAAACAAAAACATAATCACATTTACCAAACGCAATTGCAAACCTCTGCGCCACAGCTCAAATCTTGTACTCCATTGTGCAAAGAACAGAGGTTTTCCATTGCTTACATGAAGTCTCTGAGGGGGAGAAAAAGGAAATATAAGCACCAATACATAAGTTAGGCGCACCAAAATATTCACTGGAGGATAAAGCCAGGATGTGGTGGAAGGCGAGGTGGTCTTTGGGGAAGAGCTGGAGGATATTGTGGTACAAACTGAGATGGGTATCCCGGCTGTGGCATTTGACTTGCAGACTGAACTCCTGGTCGAGGTGGGAGAGGAGGATACGGAGCACCTGGATAAGAAAGAGCTGGTCCTGAACTCATGGCTGCAGTAAACGGAGTAGGAAAGCGTCCTGCTGGGACTGAAGAAGGTGGAGGGGGTGGTATTCGTCGGGGCACGACTGAAGGAGTGTTTGCATCCGAAGTGTAGGAATCTTGAGGTGCTGGTGTTGTCTCGGGTGCTCTGGGCTGAGCTTGCGGCTGAACCTGTGGAAGTCTCTGTCCTTTGAGCACCATTTCTTGGAGCTTCTCAATTTTTACACGTCGCAGGTGAGCCAGTTTACGCTTGCTCTGGTACTCATCAATGAAGGAATCCAGTGGTATTTCACCATCAAGAAATTTTTCTGCCATATTCTGTCAAACATGGAACAGTACCTTAGAAAATGGCATACTCCAAAGGAATCTAAATGGTTTATATCCTAAAAATAGCCCGTGATTTTCTAGCTTGCATATGGAAGATGACTGGCATACTAAAAATTCTGAGCAGCATTTTGAGTTACTTATTACTCAGAAGCACTGGCAGTTAAATATAATTTCTGCTTAAATTTATACTGAAGCAACAGCAGTAAGAACATCTGAATCTAGCTCTGAACGTTCCCCTTATCATCAGAGGTGGGAACAGACCAAACTCAACAGCTTTCCAGATTGTCAGCTAAGCTGAGTTACAGCTCAGTACTGCTCACAGTGCCAAAAGAAACACTGAGAACTCTGCAAGACTCAGTACAGAGAAGCAAGATTATTGCTAAGACAGGCTTCATACTTGTGGCTTTGGGTAAATGATGTTTAATTATTAAGACATGGGACCATACCTACAGTCACAAAGTTCAACTTGCCCTGGGAATGTCTTTTTGTGGTCACAACTCAAGGCCAGTAAGCAGATTTTTTACCCTGATATGCGTATAGAAAATGTCCTACAGGCAAATCAGCAAACAAAACCGAACACTTTCATTAGTCTAAAATAGACCATTCTTCAAGCTCTTGTATCACAGCAAGTGGTGACCACTGGCCCTAGACAGATATGTTGAAATCATAATGGAATATTTCACCAGAAATGTTGGAGAAAAAAACCAGTGCAGGCACTGCTTTTCATTAGGTTACTGATATTTGCAATGGATGAATATATACACCAGGCAAACACCATTAAAGAAATATTCCATATTGATACACTATGAATTTGAAGGCAATGCCAAGGAACTAAGACAGTTTGGCTTTCTTTTCTGAAAAGGAACATTTTCTTTCTTAAACTTTAAAGAGTAGAAAAATCACTTGGATAAAAAAGCCTTGCTGAAACCAAATGGCTGTTCACTGAAGTTCAAAGCAAAGATCAGAACGTATTATTTAAAAGATCCCTTTTGCCTATTACATGTCTAACACTTCACTGCACCTTTGTACATTGGAAGTCTTCAGTAATGTGTGTAAGCGGCAGAACTGAAGTGTACTGTCATTACCTCTGTGTCTTCCTCAATCTTAGCCCCCTCTGTCTGAAGCAGCGCTAGCAGTGTCTCCAGTGAAGCGTTACTGGATTGTCTGTCTGTAATGGCACAAAAAGAACAGTAAATGTCAGCTGGCTCTAAGGGACTTTGGAGCTGTATAGCCTCAGCAAGCATAAAAATTTCTAAGGCATGTACAAGCATACTCCATTGTTCAAGACAGGATGTTCTACAGTAAGAAAATAGATTAAGTAGTTCAGGAATATTGTCAGAATGCTAAAAGCTGAAATGTAATTACAATGATGTAATATCAAAAGGCAAAGCACTTGAGCAAGTGCAGCATCAGTTGTACGATACTTCGTGATTCAGTTTGAAATGAGAAAGTTAAATGCAATATTCTGTTTGATTTATGCTTAGTCACTGAAAATACAAATTGGTTTGCTTTTTAGCAAGGTGAATGGATTTTATCCTAGAGAAGAGTAGGTCAGCAATAGACAGGTAACCACGCAGAAAGAATCCACAGTACCTGTTACTAGATGAAACAGACACTTAACAAATCATTAGAAGCATGATCTATTCCAAAACCACACGAGAATGACATTACCCTGATTCACACGGCTAAAAATGAGACATCAAATACCAAACAAAACATGCAACAGATTTACATTCACTTAGAAAACAGCAAATCAGAACTGTTAACAGAAAACATTACCTAGTTTTGTTTTCTTTATCTGGTACGCTTCAAAAAGAACTTGCAGCTCCCGATATTTTTCAGTCAAGTTTGATTTCAAAGACTCCAACTTTGGCTGGTACAACAGATTGCCTTCTGCCAGACTGCGGTTGCTGGCAAGAGTCATGTCCTTGCTGTGTTGAACATTTTGGGCCTGGAAACGTACAAAATAGCGTATGAAATGACAGTGAAAATATTAAGCAAGACTAATGGTTATTTAGATAACATGGAAATATCAAAACTTCTAATGAAACTGCTAAATAAGCTCTCTGTAAAAATGAATACCATGGCATTTGACCTGCAAGTAATAACAATGCTTTTGGCTTTATGAACAGTGGGAACATCTACTGTTTGGTGGGTACAGTCAGCTTCAGCTGTTGCACTCTTTCCCATGACTTCTTTTTTCTGCTACACAAAATCCATTCTCACAAACTGTATTTTCTTGCTCTACTAATACACTATTTTGCTAGCGTATCTAGAAGGAATGAGAAGGTCTATGCTGCAAACAGCATGTTGAAATCATCTAAAATGACAATGTACTGTTGAAGCTCACGGAGGAAAGACTTTCAGAGGAACTGCACTGTGCAGAAGGATCTCTTCTTTCAACTCTGAGCACCTGTAAATGAATCGCTTTCTGAACAGGAGTTAATACTGACCTGAAGTCACTTTCCTGCACATTTACCTCCATGTGCAGCAGAGAGCTCATTAAACAGTTTTCTTCTCCAAGCTGGAAACAGTAATTACTTAAAGAGTTTGTGCTGTGGACAAGGACTCCTTAGAACCCTTTTCCTTTGAGCAGGGCAGAGGTGCTCTTGCAGGCAGAGCTGCTTTTGACTGATCAGAAGAGGAACTGCATTCCTGCTGCACTGATCTGTCTGTAAGAGGCAGGTTTTGATGCCACAGTAGTGTTACTGTGGAGAAACTAGTCCAGGCACTCATTTAGACACTTGTGCTAAGTGGCAACTTATGTCACCAGAGTTTCATCTAATTCTTGTCACAGACTTACATGAAGTCTGACCGTTGGCTGTCACAGTCCTGAGAGATCAGACTCCTGCATTCATGCCCTGCTACCTGAAGGTGCTCTGTAGGAATCTTCCTTCATTATTTAACATAGACGCTGCTTCATCCCCACCTCACACATCACTCTTACTATTCCCCCATGGCGAATGTTGACAGATAAAGCAACAGCTGCTCTAAAAAGCCCTTCTGAATGCCAGCAGATGCAGTAAGACTGCAGAATAATGTCATCCCTTATCCTACTAAAATGAAAAACACAAGGACTGCATCATTACTGTACCTTGTCCAGAATATTCTTCCCCAACCATGTTAAATCAATCCTGGATTGATACCAAAAGCTTGATTTTCAGCTTAATCATTCTGTTTAACATATCCTAGCCCAAAGACATTACTCCTAAGGAATAAATGACAATTCTCACAAAACCAAGATTCAGCAAGATTCCGAGTTTGCTCATAGACACATGCAAACAATTTTATCACGACAGCCTTTATGAGCTTAGGGAAAGCTGAATGTTTAGGGAAGCCCGTCCTAGATGTCACATCAGATTCATTAAAATATTCAGACATCAAAAGAATAAAAACCAAACAAAACCACAAAACACCAAAAGCCAGGGGATCTGATTTCAGATTTTCAGTGTGAATCAACAAGTGGGGTAGTTTTCCCGTGGCATAACAGACTGATTCCATTAAGCTGCCTTCAAAATCAATGAAACTCTTGGTAGGCTTTTTGTGACCTCCTACACTAACATGCCACTTCTAACACACATCATCCCTGGTTAGCTGTGACAGATCTTACTTATGGACAGTTGTAGTTCAGTGCAAACACAAAGAGTACAGTGCTTTCTTCCTTTCACACTCATGGGTGGATATACGAGAGCCACACCTCAGAAACAGGAAAAGAGGAAACCCAAATGAGCTATTTAAAAGCCCCAGAAAGGGACAGAATTCAGGTGTTTTTGTCAGCCTGAGCACAGAACTGGGTGCTCAGGTAAAAACATTTCCCAAGCCTAGCAACCATGTCTTTGAAAGCTATAACTTCCTTTCAAAGTATTTACACACTTTAATCTGTTAAAACCAAAACTGGCTGAATGTTAAACACATCTTTGTCCCCAGATGTTGCTCTTAAAATACCAAAGTTTTACCCTCTTTCACCCTGCTCTTGTTAAATCATTTAAAAAACTATCAAGGATAATGCTGACTCCTAAATTCTACATCAATCAAACCAGAATTCTATTCCAAATTGTGAAAATTGGAGGAGCTGTACTTGTGATGCTGTTTTGTCTCCTCGAGATTCTCACATCAAGCCTAAACAAGCTTCCAGCTTGTGTTCAACTTGAATCCTTTCCAAGAATTAAAAAGAAAATCCACTCTTCTCACTTTTGAATCCAATGCAAAATCATTTAAATTAAACTGGTTGCTTCCATTTGTATCTTCTCATATGATCCAATGCTGTTAAGACCGTTGCTTCCAGAAAGCCCCCTATTTTACATTTCTTTTTCTAACAATGATGAAGAGAACTAAAATACACGATTTAACAGCTTTATCACTGGCACCCAGCTCCTTCCAAATCACCTGCCATCACCACAAGCCTTGTTAACTGGCCGTCTTCTGAACTGCCAGCCAAAGAAGATTGCGTGCAAAAAGATTCATGCTTTCTGATGCCTCTCCTCTTTCACCATTTTAATGAGCAAACTACTTCCTTCAAGCGACTTCAGTTTGATTTGGTGATTGTATTTTCACTGCTTGTAAGGCTCATACTTTCATTTCAAAGCAGTTGCACAGTCAGTCTGGGAAGACCAGTTTTATGAGTGAACTTTGATCCTTCTGCGGGATGAAGAACATGTATATTTCCTCTAGAGAGAAAAGAAGCCAGTGAACACAAACCTGAAAACCTTGGAAGAGCACAAACCCCTGGAAAAGGAACCTTTTACTGAAATCATATATAGCAAAGAGGAAAAGGAAGAATTCCAGATAAACAGAGAGAATAAGAGAAAAAGCTTCTTTAAGTTAGATGAGGCTTTTGCAGTGTTTTAAAACATTACTTCTAGATAATTCGCCTGCCACAAGTATCACAATGTCTCTCAACACGACTAAGGCACTGAGGAGGAAGCAAATGCCTAACTTTCTACACATGAGGTTTTGAACACTTTCAAATCATTTCACATTTGTAAAGATGAATAAACATCAGTATATGATGTACTTTGGCTGGTAAAAATAAGACAAAAATCAGTATGAGAACCTACCTATATCTAAAGCTGAGTGACATCCTCTCTGTCCTTAGCACCTGATACCCAGCAATTATAGACCAGTGTAAACCTAAGTGAAAGTCTTCAAAATACTTGTTTTACAACTGAAAAAGATTAAGGTGTTCATAATCACACTTTAAGTTACAGTGCTTAAAATGGCACAAGACTCAGTGATTCAGCTTTCTTCATATTATAGCACTTCTAAGGGCATGTTTTTCCTAAGTTGAAGAAGCAGCACGACTGACATTTAATGATCAATTCAAGTGTCTTCACTTCCAGCATTAGTCTGTGTGAGGCTTCTGTTAAAAATAGACACTCGAAGAGATGAGAAACTTCAACTGAATCTTACTCAAAACCATGAGAACCAGTTTCTCAAATGAAACCTGAGGAGCTGGGGAAAACCCATCCACCTGTTCAGCGCCTTCAAATGCTTCATGTCACTGAAATTAAGTTAGAAGTCTCTGGAATGAGTGAATCTATTTCACAACAAATTGAATAGCTATAACCTCAAAGCAATGCAACTCAAATACAGGCACGATTCTACAAACCAGAATAATCTCTGGCACTGATGTACGTCTGTGTAATAAACTTTGGTGCAACTGTTCCGCTGCATTTGGAAGTTAACTCAGGGAATCAGAAAAGCAAACACTGTGAAGTTTGCCTGAAAAGCCCTACAGGAACACTTTCAACACTGACTAATTTAAAACAAAACGAGAAAGAAAACACTCCAAAGAGTTGCAAAATCATCCAAGGGTCAAAGATACCGCATGACCAGTCTATTAAGATTATCAACGCAGCACAAAGCATGCCTTCAGCATCCATTCACAGCCTTCCACAAGCCCAAGACAACAGCCAAGAAAGGCATAAATCCAATAGAAGTTATTTTGTTGTCAGATGTGTTGTGCGACAACACTGGGTTATTAGCAGGGAGCTGGTACTGTATCAGATATTCACCTGCCTACTGGAAATGCCATGAAAAATAGAGTTCTTAAGAGACATAAGCAAACAGTATGAGATTCTAGGAGAATTGCTAACGAAACTATTGAGGTCATGAGCACTTCAACAGGCAGGAAACATTAATCTGAGATGAGAAATACCAGTCAGAATCACGAGACATGAGGCAGGGTAATACTGAAAAGAACATATGCTTTTTCTTTAACTGCTAAGCTCTCACTATGAATTCTGAATGGGACAAATGGAGCAATAACACTGAGCTGCTTATAACAGGATTTTAATGGCAGAAGGATTTCTCACCACGGAGCAGACCACTCAAACCAAATTACGGGCACTGAAAGAAAATGAAGCCATGGACATACAGTGGTTATTAGACAAAAAAAGCGGTTTCTGCAGCACTTCAAGCCTTAAGATGCTTAAAAAGTGGGTTTCTTTAACAGAAATAATTTGAATAATTTTACTCAAGGATTTATTTAATAAGCACTTCCAAGAACAGGCAGCAGCAAGTGCTTTGGGAATTGAGATTCTACTGCTTTCATCAACTGTATCTCTGTTTCATTGCACTTTTACAAAAGGAAGAAAAATGCTGGATAAAATTAAAAGAGCTTAGCAACATCTTACTGTTTAACATTTACTCCAAAATAATGGTTTGCAGCAAGAGTTATCTGTGCCAGATGTCCTCAAGTAGCGTCACTCCTGTTCATCCATAAGCATGTTCTCAGAAGAACTGCCTCCAGAGATGCAGCCTGAGCAAGCAAAATCCCAACTACCCACAAAGTCCATCAAGTGCTGCTATAATTATAAGCTTGCTTTGGCAAGCACCATGGCAAGTAGTCTCTCCCTAGTTTCAAGAAAAAGTCTTTTAAGGAGCTATAAATACAGTTTTGCGTGGCACCATTTTAATTGCTTTATACATAGTATAAATCCACATTACTTTTAGGTTTCTCCGGTCTTGCTCTAGCCTTTATCATGCTCACATTTTCTCTTTCACTTACACATATTTGTAAATCAGGAATGAATTATGCAGTCACACTGGGGAAGTATAAGGATGCACATTTGGAGTGTCAAATATACCCCTGAAACAGGAGCTGACAGGTGCATAGTAGGAGAATAAAGACTTCTTTTACACAAGATTTAAGCGTGCTTCTCATCAAGTGCTGGTGTACGATAACACACCCTCTAACAACATCTGTTTAGTAATAAATATTAATACATATTCTAAAGTCATTAGATTTGGTAAATTTAGATCTTCTGATTATATAAGTACTAGCTTTAAAAATGACAAAATAAAGGTTAAAAGGTAAGCTTCAATTTCTAACTGTTTGCTGCAGAGGAAAGAGACATCCAGAACTGCAATTTGCACTTGTCAGGCACAGGTAGGTCACTCATTCCGCGCTTAGCTGGAACAGAAAAATCTATAGTTGTCACCAAGTGTAATTCCTGACTTTGTAACTAAATTTCATGTTTGGCAAACAAGAACATAACCACTTGCACAATGTGGTTTTAGGGCAAGAGTGGGAATCCCAGGAAATCTGGGCATGAATTCACATACTTGCAACTTGGGCTTTCTGCACTGCCCAATCTTTTCAATCAGCTTTTGAGAGAAGGACTATGCTCAAAAACCCTGTTTGTGCTTTCCAGTGTGCTCTGAAATCCTGGAGGGAGAGGAAGGCAATACAATTCTGACTTCTTGATTTCCTATAATTAAGGTCTTGAAGAGCAAATGTTTCTTGGCAGCAGAACCTTAGCGGTCAGTAACATAATGTCACACTGCTACTAAAGTGATGTTCCAGTAGATAAAGAAAAAACACATAACCCCCAGTGTTAGGTCACAAAGTCTCCCATTTATGCTGCTACACTCAAATTGACTTTTATGAACAACATACTTTTACCTCATGAAGATGAAATAAAATCTAAGATCTGTAGATGTGCTGCAGAGATTAACCTCAAAGGATTATTACAGAAAAACCCAACCCTCCTCAATTTTAAGACTAGGAGTACCAGACAACTGGCTTCCTTCCTCTTTCTAGCAGACAAGATGTTCGCTGTTCAAGCCCACAGGCTTCGAAAACAACCTTCCAGACAGAAGAAGCAGCAGCTTAGCTCTTTGATGCCACATTCTTACACACCTGGGGATACAGTGTGAAGGACACTGTATATGCACACTGTCCCTGTGAAACAGGAATGTGCATGCGAGCTCACACACAGATACATACACACACCCCCACAGTGACACATAGAAATCCTGCTCAAATGCCGCCCAGGAATACATTCCCTTTAAGGTTGGAAGTGCCTATTTTTAGCTATTAGCAAGAAAGCCAAGTGGTTTTCCAAATCCTCCTCTTTGTGAACAGAACACTGGGTTTTGAGCTGGGTTTCCCTTGCGACAAGGGGAACAAAGGCTTTTTCAGTCATGGAGTAATCAGCTTTAGCCAACTTTGTCACTGAAAATACAAGTGACCTCAGAGAACTGACTCAGGAATCATGATTTATATAGGAACGCCACAATAAAATCGCTAATTTAAGGACTTTGGAACAACTCTACAACCTAGATACATGTGGACAGACAACCAAACACCTCCACAAGTAGCAGTGAAGTCACCACAGCTCCTTCTTAATGCTCAGGATTTCCCTCTCTCCCTCTTCCTGCCACATGCTTCACAATGAAAACTCAGGACCCAGCAGCACAAACTCAAGCAACGAACAATTCAGTGAAGGCAAAAACAGAATGAGGAAGACATATTCAAGTATGGCCAATTCCTTCCAAGGTGGGTAAACGCATTTCTAGTTGAACAGACTCTAGTAAAAGCCTCCGTGGACAATAAAAGAGGATTATACCAGACAGTAGAACAGCCATATTTCCACACAGCTTGAATACCTTCAAACCTAGCCACACTTTCCAAGCACCACAAAATATTCCCTCAGGCCCAGAGAAGTTTACTCTACAATTTAAAAGCCTTCTGTTGCCAACTGAAGAGGAAAACCAGAGGGTCAAATTGAGAACATGGTCTAGCTCTGCAGTGAAAGAGAACCTTTTCTACTATGGTCATGAGGTTTTCTGTCACTTCTGACCTACAATCTTAAGTGTGCATTGACAAATAAATAACAAAAGAGCCCATTGAGCCAGATGTGCTCATGCACCTTGTCAGAGGTCACATGGAAAACAGCAATACTGCACCCATTTATATCTTTACAAAGTTAAGATCATTCTAATCTACTGACTTTCCTTGCTCAGTTTTTAACAGAAGGGTACTCCTGCCCTCCAGCAAACCACAGTGCTTCTAAGATCTCTGTGTGTTTCATTTATCACAGCAGTATCTGTTTCTTCAGCAGTTTAAGTTCCTAAAATACAAGCTCAAATGGAAAGCTACAATGCCTGCCCCCTCTTTTAAATCTATGGACATAAAAGTTCAAAATACAAATTGCTGCCCAATGCAGTAAGTAAATGCCATAAGTGCACTTTAGTACCTTGGCCTTCAGTGGGCCTCCGCATCTGTAATACTTTGACAATTTGTTTTGAGGTGACCCAGAACAATTTCCTTGGAAGTACCAAAAAGGCAGCATCTTAGAGGGAAAGCAATTACAATTGATTTTACTTAATAAACTAATCTTTCTCAAGAATATATTGCCACTTTTCCTGTTTTTTCTTAGGGCTTTTGCCCTCTAGTTTAAACCTAAACCCAACCCAATAAATACAAGACCCAGAGAAGTTCAGAACATTTCTTTCCTTAAAAGTTTTAATCTAAACTGTTTCAACTTATTTGCTGTTAGCTGACTACAGAGTCTTTCAGACACATCTGTGGCCATATAACCTTCAATAGCCTTGTATCAGAACTGTTAACACGGTATACAGAAAAACCAGTAAAAGACAACCACAGCAGCAGGAAGAAAACGGGCTTGTTTCAACAACCACAGCTCCAAAGGCACGGCTTAGAGTCCGATACATTGACAAAGGCATTTCAAACGGGCAAAACAAGCACCAGAAAGCCTGACAGCCCTCGCTGTGCCCAGCATACCAACTCGGGCACACAGACATCTCTTTCATATTGTTCTGAATTAAAGCTGCGCCGAGATCGAGCCCACAAATAGGACCGACTTCACCCTGACAAAATCCTCCCTCATGGCCAAGGCACAGAACAAGGGCTGCATTAACGGAAAAACTGATTCCACCTCCGGCCCGTCACTGTCTCCTAATTTAGTCCAAACCGAGCGTTTTCGGCTCGGAGAGCCCTCGGCCCTCCCCTGGCACCCGGCCTGCGGGACAAGTGCCCCGGCACGGACCCCCCTCCATCACCGAGGGCCAACAAACAAAAGGCCAGGAGGGAAGGGGGGGAGAGAGGCAGGCAGCGCTTCCCGCAGCACAGGGGCTCCGTATTCACCGGCCGCTCCATGGCGGAGCCGCGACCGTCAAGCGGCTCAAGCAGGGCCCGGGTGGGGGCAGTGACCTGAGCCGGGGGAGGCGGGGGGGAGGCGGTCATTAACACCCCACA
>JANHGB010046632.1:0-13482 GCA_026283785.1 Coracopsis vasa
GGTGAGGCTGGTGATGGTGGTGTTGGGCATCAATGGTGTGCTGCCATATCAATCACAGGCAGTGATTTAAATGTCGTAAAGTGAGGCTATCGATGCCTCATGGCCTCCAGTGAAGCCAAACAGCACTGGCAAATCAGGGCCTTGGCCTGAATGTAACCCAAAGGTGCTGACCAATCAGCCACCAGGACCAACCTCTCCCCAAGTTTCCTTGCCCAATTAGGGATGGGGGGCACAAGGCACCTGGCCAATCTGTGCACAAGGCATACCTAGACCCGAAGGCAGCTGGCCAATGAGAGTGCAGAGCTTGTTCCATGGTCACTGCCCCACCATGGATCCCTGAGAGCTGCATCCAATGCCCGGCCATCGCGCCTGTCCCTGAACACCAGGACCAGCAGTGGCTGCTCCCGGGGTTCTTGCCCATGTCTGTGGTGGGGGATGCCCCAGTGGAGCAGCCTGGGGTTAGGACAGAGCTAGGGGATACAAACTGGTGTTGTCGAAGGTGCCCCTGCCCATGACAGGGGTTGGAACTGGATGATCTTAAGGTCCTTTCCAACCCGAACCATTCTGTATCTCTGAGATGACGGGCAGTTAGCAAGGTCAGTGCTGGCAGGTAAGCTTTGCTCAGCGCTGACCTGCATTGTACACCCGGCTGGGTCTGCAAGCTGAAATGCCACTGTATTTTCATACATGTGCTTACTTACAAAATCAAAGCTGCTGATTATTGGCTTTACTCTATTAATTAATAAAGCTGCCATTCCGGAGGCATGCTCACTGCTGAGCACAGGGGGAGGAAGGTGAGACTTCCCTGGACAAGGACTTTAGGCTGTTACACTTACTCCCCATGTTATCCAGTCACAAGCACTCTGTGGGCTCATCTAACCCATGCAAGATGGTCTCCTTCCAAGCCTGAAATGTTATCTTTGCAGTACAATAAATGGCTTATAAACTGCTGTTTATTTTTCCACTGGGGGTTCAGGGCTGTACCTAAATCTAACTAAAATGGCTTTATTTTTACTGGAAGCACAGGAAAAGCCCCAGCTGACAGAACATACTGCGTCAAAGAGGAGCACCCACCCCCAGCCGAATCACAAGGTCCTGCACTACACAGGCTGCCACCACCTTGGTCTGATCAGTGTGCATGTACCCCATCAAGCAGGCTTGGCACCGGGAGCCAAGAGGATCCCCGCTCCCCACATCCTGGAGCCATGCTGCCACCTCCTCTGCAGCTCCGTCTCAGCATGGGGAGCAATGCAAGCAGCCTGAGTGCTGTGTAAGGCCGTGTTCCTTTAGCACTCTGTTCATAAATCTCTTTCTTCCCTAAATATCCCCATGGAAAATAAACACGATGACGAAGAAAACCAAGCCACAGGAATTCTGAAAACCTATACGCCAATAACTCACGTTCTAGCATGTTACTAATACACCGTATATTCGCAATTAGATCACAGATAACACAGGGGACATTCATAATTCCAGCACACCTCTGCACATGGAAAGCTAAATTTTGCAGCCTTTAAAGTCACCACCGTGCGAGTCTTCTGCTCTGCTTCCTGAGCATTTCCCTTGGTAAGCCAGGAAGACTGAAATCCCATTCATATTGTGGCTTTATTAAGGATACACTGAGGCTTTACACCAGCCTGACACCCACTCTGAGGTCCCTTTACGCTGCCAGAGCAGCATAACGCAGCCAGCACAAGCGTAAATGAAAATCAGGCCCCAGAGGTTTTTCCTCCCTGCAGTGCAGTCTTACAGCTCCCATTACACATTTGCATTAAGGGCTGCAACCCTCCATAAAATACACTCGCAAACTTGAAACACATTAGAGACCAGCTAGACTCAGCACATAGAGAGGGCTTCTGCTGAGAATAGTTGTCCTCAAGTATGACATAATAACAACGTATAGGAACGGAGGACTGCAAGGACTGGTGGAAGGGGAGAGCGTTGAACAAAGGGGTCATGGCAACAGTCTCTTCCATGTCCTTTCAGAAAGAACATGGTTTATTTATCAGCCTTAATAAACAGCAGGATTGCCTGAATCATGCGTTTCTTTATCTTCTGCAGGGTTTTGCTTCTCTTACTCTGTACCAAGTCTCATCTTTCATAGGAGGGTAAAGTGTCTGTGATGTGACAGCAAGTTATAACTGAAGGCTGCATGGGAATATGTAGCAAACACTGGAGGTTCTGGTCTGTATTTGATAATATAACCAATATAGAGAATAATGGGTGACAAATGTACAAATCTGCTACTCTCTCTATATTGGTTATATCTTGGTTATATACTGGGGGTCTCAACTGAGCTGCCCCAGTTGAAGCATGTCTTCCTGAAGACAGCAGCACTGCTCATCAGCCTCTCCCTCTGCAGATCTAAACACAGACCTGGCACATGCAATGTGGCTGATACAGGAAGACCTGATCATTTGCCTTACCCTGGGCACAGAGTCTCTCTGCAAAGCATGGCAGTATGCAGGGTGATGGGTGTAAGCCATACTGGTACAGCCGCAGTGCACCCTTCCTGACCATGTGGCAGATAGAGGCACGCTTGGGTCTGTGCTGAAGACCACCACTAATTTATCTGCTGCCTTTCAGACCTTACTTGAAGTCAGTGGCCGAGCACAGGCTTGCAGCCAAACGGTTTGGATGTGTGTTGAGTTGGAGTCAAGTGTGCCAGCCTGCCCCAAAACACAGACACAGCAAGACAAGCTGTACTTGTGCTGCTGCCTTTCTCTTCTTTTGTTGCTCCATCTCCCTCAGCTTTTACTCACGGCAGCACAAGTCAAGACCTGCTGCTCCTCTGGGCAAACAGTGTTTTATAAAGCATGCTGGCATGGCTGTGGATGGTCTGAAACCATTTCTGCTTTGGGTGGGAGTTATGAATCAGTGTGCTGGGCAGTGGCACACCAGTGAAATGGAGAATTTTGGCCTGCTGTGGGCTGACATAGTTTGCTCTTTTACAAGAAAATCACTTCTTTGGACTTTTCCTGGTGGCAGGGGGTAAGTAGTGACAAACATGCTACGTCAACAACCAAACTAATGAATATACTGCAACAGAAACCTCTGAAAGGATTTAAAGCGGTTTTGCATTGCTGTGATTTGAAGTCAGAACTGGGGGCACCCTGCAGACAAAAGCACACTTTTGTAGCTGTGTGAGGGACCAAGTGCTCACGTCCCCATGCTGCAGGCAGGCGAGCTGGGGCAGTGATGCACATCCATGAGCCAGGCTCTCACACACAGAGAGCTGTGAGCACTGGGGTGAGCTGGCTCCCTGCCTGAGGCTGAGACCAGCGACAGCATCCGCCTGCTTACCTGGTATCTGTCGGAGTGATGGATGTCATCTGAGGAGTGGGGTGATGCTGTCGGAGAATCTCCTTCTCGCTTGATTGAGGCCGACAACAAAATTGACTGCAAGAGAAAGGAGAAATTTATGCTGTGAGTGTTGCCGAGCTCTCTGCCCATCGATGCTAAGCTGTTCTCAAAGCCATAGAGAGCATCTGCTGGGCTGTGGGGCTGTGCTGGGATGGACAAATGGGCTGGGTCTGCTCTTCCCAAGGGACCCTGCCCCACGAGGGGAATGGGATGCAGGGTCTAGCAAAGTGCAGATGCATCAGGCAACAAAGGGGTGGTCATTTTGTCCTCAGGTCTGGTGACTGGGGGCAGCAGAATCAGTCCCTGCTGGAGATGCTATATGAGGACCACACCAGAAATTCACAAGGTAAAGGTGAAGACATGCTGGTATGGAGCAGGGCTTATGGGCTCTCATCCACCCCTCTAAGTGCCACTAAATCTCTCCATAGCTTTGTAAACCGCACTAAAGCTCTCAGCACCTTTTCAGCACAACTACCTCTTCCTTCTGTAATGACGCTATTTATTTTAATAAGTAGCAGAGAAAAAAAGGGCCTTTTAGAAGGTTAAAAAGATCAGTGATATTTGAGACCTAAGAAATCACTGATAAACTTCAAGTCAATAGTAGGTAAGTCTAAATTCTACACACAGTGAACTCTAGTGGGAAAATTACTGCAGGAGTTTGACAGCATCTAAGAAAATGTACCCTGAGTTGCAAGTGAACTTTATTATTAGGAGAGTTTGAGGGAAAAATGCAATTCAAAATTCTAATTTAAAATATAAATTGGCTAAACTGGGCTAAATATAGTCCACTACATTGTAAAACAAAATGAACATTGGAAACGCTGCTCTCCAGATGTTTGTTTCTGAGAATCAGCTGGCAAGACATGACAATAAATGACTGCTCGGAGATGTGTATGTTTGCAAAGGGAAGTGTAGATATCATCTGAATTGGACAGGTCAAGTGTGGTGACAACATTATTAAAAAGCGTAATACCTTGGAGAAAGGGAAGGATTCCAGAAACATTTGCCTCTGGGCTGAAATGAAACGTGAAAAAATGTGCAGTTTTTGGAAAGATATGAGCAAGTGGGAAAATGACTCAGCATACAAATGGGTTCAGTCAGCAGGATGCGATCCCCTGGGCTCGGACAGCTCTCCCAGTGAGAAAAGCTCAGTCAGTGTGGGCACGGAGGGAGAGCAGGCTCTGGATGGAGGCAGGGAAGGAGGATTTGTGATGCTCGGTTCAACCCCATGGGCATGAGCTTCTAGTCTTGTCACTAGGGCAAGACCCACATCCGTGTGGGTCTCTGCCATAACGCATTGCTCCACTAGCTGTGCAGAGATGTGATGTCCTGACATGGACAGGATGGGGGAATTGCCAGCCTGTGGGGCTGTGGGCACCCAGAAGAGACCAGCCTCTGCTTCCTAGGGGAGACACAAGCAGAGCAGGGGGCTTTCTAGCCTCATGTGTTGGCTGAACCCAACTAGTGATGGGTTTTGGTGAGTGGCTCATTTATGCCTGAAAAAGCCCTCTGATAACCATGTGAAGCCACCAGGAGGATTTCTGCTGAGTGCAGACCCCAAGCCCCTGCTGTTGCTTAGTTTCTTTATTCTCTAAGTAGAGAACAAGGACCATTTTTGAAGAAGCAGGGTTGCACATGCCCTACAAAATGGAGAGATGGGAGCTCAAAGCCTTCGGCTGTGACTCAGAACAACATCCCAGATTACAGCAGTGTTAATGCCCTTCCCTTCTAATAAGCCAATGGAGCTGGGAGGGTTAAATCTGTTTTGTCTTGCAATGTATTCTAGAGAAGGGGAAAAAATACCCATCTCCCCATTCCTTGGCGACAGACAGACAAACCCTCCCCCACTCCAGCTCCCCCCTCAGCTTCTGGTAGCTCTAATCCAATATTATTATGTGAAAAATGGTGGGGCTAGCTATGGAGACAGTAAATTAAACGTTATGTATTAGTTTTTAGCATGTGGTCCCGGGAAGAACGCCGGCCCCATTTATTCCACAAACCTCCTGAGCACCATGGCGATGACCTCTGCAAAAACGCAGGGCTAAACTAATCCCAAAGATGTCAATCTCGAGGCCTCTTCTACATACACTTGCAGTTTAGATTAATAAACTGTCTATTTTTAAATTGTGTGCAAGTACTTCAATTCTAAACACCTCGCCGGCATGTTAAACACAGCGTTAGAGATGCCAAGTCACACTTCCCCTTCACTCTCAGGAAACTTGACTTCATTTGTTTTGCTCATTTCCATGCGCTGTGCCACGCTTTGCTGTTCAGGCAGCTGTGGGAGCAGACAGGAATGGAGGCTTTGGGGCTAAGGGATTAGGGAAGGCACTCGCCATTAGGATGACTTTCATTTCTGCAGTAGGGCATACTCTCTAAAAGAGGTCATCTGAGTTTTGGCCTCTTTTTATCCCAGATTGTCATGGTGGGGCTGTTTTCAATGGCTAACTGGCAAGGATGCTTGGCCACAGCATGACAAACCAAGGATTTGCTGCCTCGTGGACCCACATTGCTCAATCCCATTTGGGTCCTGGGAAGCAGGGAAGGGGCAGAGATATAATCCCCATTCCTCTGTCAAGCAGCATCTGGGAAGATGACTGTGGAGGGAAAAGGCAGGTTTACATGCTCACATTGCAGGGCAAACCCAAATTCTGGCATCCCATCCCAGAAACACAGCGCTGGGTGCTCTGTGTACACACAAGCGTGCCATATGGCTGTGTGGAGATGCTCCCTTTGGCATGGTGAGAGCAAGCCTTGACATTGAGATGCCCCTTTTCCCCCTGTGGAAAGGCTGCCAGCCAGCTCATCCCTAACTGGTTGCCAGTTCAGCCCAGCTCCCTTTCAGGGTGCATGTGAAATGGGTGAGAGCCCATTCTGGTCCCCCTTACCCTAGTATACCACAGCTCCCAGCATCAAAGACAGAGCAAGGGCCTTGTGCGAGCGGCTGTGCAGCCTCATATTTCTCCCTCCCCTTTAAATCATCTCTCCACAGGGTAAAGGCACTCTCTGCGGAGGTTATAAACCCTGAGAGGATCAGTCTGAGCATTACACCTGGGGCAAGCTAAATAAAAAAAGGTCACCGGCGCTTTTTAAACATGGACAAAAAAGCAGTAAAATGTGTTTGGAAAAAAAAATCTGGCATTAAATCATGACTTTTTGCCTGGCTTGCCTCATTAAAAGTGGCCTTTTGGAAGGTAAAATTATCATTGTAAGTGATAAGATCTTTAAGAAAATAATTCACGGCTTCTTCACCCTTTAATATGATAGCCGCCACCGGCTAATTTTTTTCTTAATGGCAACGAGACTATCAATCTTGTCCAAGCCCTGCACTCCCTCCTTCCTCCTGCCCCTCCTGCCATGCTGGGCAGCCATGGCCCTGCTCAGTGTTCCTTCCTACCCCTTGGAGCCCAGCTATGCCATGCCAAGGAGAAGAGGCACGTCTGGATGTATGGCTTTACCTGCTTGTGTCTATGGATCCCAGCAAGAAGCAGAGGCCGTGTAAGCCTTGCTTATGCTGCAGGGTTCACACCTTGGTAGCTCCCAACACCCCCCATGGACCGTGCGATTCTGCGCAGCATCTGCAAATGTTTCAGCAGTCTCATTCAAATAAGGAACAACATAAAGTTTACATATATAAACACATGAACAGGTTTGCCATGAACCAAACGTGCTGCTGTGATCCCGGTCCATCACTCTCCAGACCTGCTCCTCCCTGCTTGGGCGGAGGAGCCACGGACAGCTCCAAGGTGATGCTGGCAAGGGCATGGGTGCCAACATGCCACCAGATCCTGGACCATAGGCACTCGAGATGTGTGTCCGGGGCAGCACAAGGGGAGGGTGCTGATGTCAGGGTGCATCCAAGGAAATGGATGGAAATTGCCAGCACTCGTTGACCCCAGCGCCAAGCACTGCCTCTCTTCGGGTGAGGTGTCAGCGCTGGGAGAGCCCAGCCCGTGCCTCTGACATTCTGCTGCCTCTCAAGGCCAGTCATCTGAGAGTATTAAAGTGCTGGACTCCTGCTTTCTGATAGCCCTGGAAAAACACAGGGAGTCTATTTTTCTTAAACAATCCATCACAGCTGCTGTCAGCAGAACAAATACCCTAACCCTGCATTTTATGTATCTATATAGGCTTTTTTATTATTATTTTTTTCTATTTTGGCACAAAGTGTTCCCTGCTTGATGCATTCAGCTTTAACTCTGCTGTCTAAATAGGTACTTATCACTTAACATGGAGGTGATGGCTTGACATGTTTTCTGTCTCCTGCCCTCCCCTCCACGGTAGGGAAGCCATCAAAGTGTTGCTAATAGCTGTTATCACTTGGGAACTGTAACCCGAAAGCAATGAGTGATACCAGGCCTTGCTGTGATTTTCCCCCTTAACTCTGCTAGCTGTTTTTTATGTTATTCCTGGAGGATCCCTGACACAAAGGTGCTACTATTAGAGCTGAGTTTCCTAGAAGCTTTCGGAGGGTCCACATTTGCTCCTGGTAAAGTTAGAGGTAAAATTATCTAGTGGCTTTTAGCTGGCAGAGGTAAAGGTGGGATGGAACTGAGGATGAAAGGCTTAAATGTGAGAAAGGTGTGAGAAGTGAACAGAAATAATGGTAACAGCAGCTTCTGGCCATGGCTAAAAGATTCCAGTGGTCTGCAAGCAGAATAAGCTTACAGAAATGTGAGCCACTGATTTATTTCTGTGCATGTTACAGTTACACCTGGGACTGTAATCGAGCTCTGGGTCCTCTTGGGCAAGACACCAGCTACACGGTATGGAAAAGGGCCCCTTCCAGCAGAAGTGCCCATTGGCACACCGGGGATGGAGGGGAAAGAGGTCTGCTGGGGTCTGCCAGCCTGTGCAGCTCTCCTCTGTCACCACATCCCTCTCTGCTCCTGATGCGGAACGCAGTGGTTTCCCCCAGCCCAATGGGAGGGCACAGCTGTTTGGCCCAAGGGGAGCAAGGGGCTTTTGTTTGTTCATGGGGTAATTTGTTTTATGGAATAAAACCTGGCAGAGAGTGGTTTTTGGAGTGGCTCTGGTATTCATCACCGCAAACAGGCAGGGACTGCGACCAGCCAACACTCATCCTATGTAATTTCACCTCTTTCACATATCTGTGGGCTATTCTTGTGTCCCCAGCTTGGCCATAGCTTTGCCACAAAGCTGTGTCAGATTTAGCTCTTTAATCTTTCCTTGTAAATCACAGTTGCAGAGGGAGGGGGCACAGATACGGTCAGTGACTTCTCCAACCCCCTCCCAGTGAGCCAATGACACAAGAGAAGGAGTTAAAACCCCAGGGCCCTGCCACCCGTCCCCTATTCCTACCACCAGATGTGATACGGAGAAGTTAAATGATTGTGCTAGAAATTCCATCACCAGCGAGGCAGCTGGGAAGGGCTTAATACAGACATTCTGTCAAGGTTTAAGGCTCCAAATCTTGCTTGCTTCAAAGCTCTTTTTCCTTGGAGGGCTTTAGTGGTCAAATATCCCTCTAGATGCTGTAATTCTCTCTCAAACTGCCCAGTGAAGCTGTAAAATCACAGGGGTTGGTGGGGGAATCAAAGGGCTTCTGGCACTGTGGCTTGGTTCCCAGCAATGCCGGAGGTCTCGGAGCAGCGTGCTGGCTGCCTGCCTGCGGGCACCCTCCGAGGAGCTGGGTGCGCACCTAAACAAACTGGCCGCAAGCATCTGCTGGGTGCATAAGATGGATTTTGTTGCTGGCTGCTCACATCAGTGTTTGTTTGCAGCAGGAGCCAGCGCACAGGCTGGACTGTTAGTGGGATGGTGAATTTGCAGTCATGCATTAGGGAGCAGCAGTGGAAAACGAATGCTGAGCCCACTGGGACTGCTGGGATGTGTCATGGAGCCCAGCCTCTTCCCCTTCTGTGGGCAGTAGCAGCACTTTCACACGGGATGTAAGTTCTCCTGTTAGATGATGGGTAACAGACTGCAGCTAATACCCTGAAATTTAGGGGTTAAGACCTCTCTGTACAGAGATGATACCCACCTACATGATAGCCCATGGAGGGAGAGCCACGGACCAGGCAGAGAGTGGCAAAGTGCCCTTAGGAGGACCTGGGGATGCTGACTCTCCAAGTTACTGCTGGCTGCTCAATGAAGAACAGTAACACTTGGACTAAATGCTGCTCATACACCTCACCAACATGGGTTTAACTCAGTGTGTGCTTCTCTCCTGCACCAACCCTTGCAAGAGGCAGCCAAGGCAAGAGGGGAAAGGCAGGGGGAGAGCATGAAGCCCTGGAACAATGCCCAGGGGAGCTGCACATTGCTGACAGCTGTGTTCAGACCTCTGGACAGCCATGAGCCTGGATGGAGCCTGCGATGTTGTCCATACACCTCTGAAAGTCATCCCTGCTGCCTGGTGTGCCTGAGACACAGCCTCTGGCCATGATGGGCAGTGCTGCAGGGAAGGTGTCACCTTCACGTGTGGGGACTCAGTGGACCTGATGCCCAGCAATAAGAAGATCCAGCATCACAAGCCTTGCGGGGAGCATCTAAGGATGCAAACAGGGACAGAAACTGCTGTTGGGAGGAGACACTGGTGTTCCCCTTGCTATCTTCAGGCTATAGGACTTCTTGCAGATATCTTGCAGCTATCTCAGGCCTTTTTCCCCCACCAAAGGCTGGCAGAGCCCAGCTTTCCTAAGTAAGTGGCAGTCAGGGTTAGATAGGAATCTCATCCTGAGGCTCACTGTGCAGGCTTGTCATCTGCTTGTCCAAGTGGCTTGTCACTGGCTTGTCCACTCTGGCATACCACCATCGATTGGACTTGGTCTCTAACAGAAAGCAAATGAGGATCCAGAGCACTGCAGAGCTATGTGGTGCTCAGTGTTCCTTCCAAGCTGCCTTCCCAGAGAGAGAGCCCAGGCACCAAGCAGATGTGTTGGCTGGAGCCCCCCAGCCCGCAGCCCTCGCTTGGCTTTCACTCCCTTCGCCAGCTCTGATAATAGAAGAACCTGATACAATAATCCCGCATTCATCACATCCCATGTTGAGTGATTGGATTTTCTTTGACATATTGCCATGAAAATTGACCCAGTGCAGTGAGTGACAGCTCTTCAGGGGCAGGAAAGCTGCACGCGAGGAGCATGCGTTTACATCTGGGCTTTTATTGCCAGGAGAGACATTCCCAACTATGGGGATGGGATAGCAGCAAAGCCAGGAGACAGAGCACAGGGGGTTAAATTCCCTGCCCCCAGATGTGCCCGGGGAAGAGCCTCAGGCCAGCACAGAAGTAGCAATGGTAGTGATACTACATGCAAAGGTCTTAAATGGGTCCTGAAGTGGTCTTAAAGCCACTGGTGACCACAAAAGTAACACAGCCAGCCTGCACCAACCCCAGTTCCCATGTCCCTGAGCGGAACCAGCCTGCCTGTGCTGCCAGGGAATGCTCTTGAGGGTTGGTGAGGTGCAGCCCCTTTCTCCCACTGCTGGAGGTGCTGGCACTTTTGTTTGCATCAGGAGAAGACTCACCGGGAGATGTTGCAGTAGTCCCTGTGGTCATTGCCACACCTTCCACCAGTGCTCAGGGTGGGAAGTGGGACATGGAACTCTTCCCAGCTCTTCCCAGTGGTTCCTGCCAGACTTCCAGTGATGCCCACCCTGTGCTCTGTCCCCCATCCCTCTGCCTGGGACCCCTGTTAATGGTGGCCCAGAGGCCCAGCTTTGTCCCCATCAGGACCTTCTCAGAGGGACTTCACATCCCAACGGGCTATTCCCACCCCATGCTGCAAACACTCAGTGGGCAGAAGGGGAAAGAAGGTTCATCTCCCCATCATCCTCCTCCTCAATCCCACCTGGTTACAAAGGGATCTTTAATACCAAGCTCAGGTGAAGGTGACAGCACCGTGCCATCCCATGCCACACAGGACTTGTCTCCCAGCAAAAGCCACCTAGAAATAATGAATCCTCCTGGGCTGAGAGGCTTTCAAGCTCTCTGAGAAGGGAATGAAAGATTTCTTGATTTCACCCTCTCCCTCCCTGCTCTCCTGGCTTCTTGAAGTTAATGTTCTTAGCCCCAGACGTGACGGGCAAAGGAAAAAGATCCATGTGGTGACAGGGGACGATTGATCTCTTTTACATAGAATGACGCTCCAGTCCCAGTTTAATCCCCTTGCTCAAGGCAAATGGGATTCTTTGTCAATGGAAACTTCAAAAGCCCGGCCCTGCCGCGAGATGGACCTTCTTCTTTATCTGGTCTCTGTCAGTCACTCGCTGTGTTTCCCTCCAAACAGCTATCTGTCTTCCTAGCCATCCTTCTCCCTCGCAGGCGATGTGTTTGGGGCTGTTGAGTTATCTACACTCAGACCTGATGAGGAGGGAGAGGGAAACTCGCAGAGTCCAGCTGCTTTCTTTTTGGGAGTGCCCTTTCCAGCTTGTTTGAAACATCCCAAAGCAGCCTCAGACTGCTTGGACTGTGTCACCAGAAGGGTAGGAGAGCCTGGACCACTTGCTTTTGCCCTCCTTGAGGAGCACAGTGTGGTTCCCAAAGGCTGTGCAATGCCCAGCTGCCCTGCGGTGCTCCCTGCCACCCACTTTCCTGCCCAAGCTCTGATCCTTCTCATATGAAGTCCAGCTAACAGTAGTATTAATTAGTAAATGATGCCCTCCGCAGTGATGCCACGATGCTCTGTGCATTTTGCATTTTTACATTCTGAGCTAAGTGGATGGGAAGTGGGTCCTGGGGAGGGGGATGCAGCTGAGATGGGGTCTTTTAGTGATTTGGGCTCCTCCTCAGGTGTGCTTTGCTCCCCTGAAGCAGTCCCGCTCCCCTCTTCCAAAGCTGGCATATGGCTCTGGCTCCAGGAGCTCCTGCACATGATTTCCCAGGCTGAGCTCAACCTGCATGTGATCAGCTCTCATTAGCTGTCATTAGGCACAATCTGGAGTCCCTGAGCCCACTGGGTCCTTCAGCTTTGCCGTCCCCTGGCTTCCTGGGGTATGAGAAAGCCGCGTGTGGGTACTTGGCTGCCCCAGCCTAGTGGGTGAATGGGACAGCAGCTTCTCCCAACACTGGCCCCCATAGTGTGGCTACCTTCCTGGGACACAACGAGTAGCAATATAGGGAGCAGGCTGGGAAGGTGAAGGGGTGTAAAAAGCATCCCTCCAGGGGAAGAAAGCGTGCTGAGTTGTTCTCACTTACCTTGGGGGTGCCCGCTGCCATGGCATCCTTCAGGATGGAGCTCTTGCTGCCAAGAGAGAAGAGAACGGGATCAGAGTCATTGAAATGCTGTGGTGGGCAATGGGGGAGCACTTTGAGGGATCTCACAAGGTCTCTCCTTCCCCAGACCAAGGAAAGCCTCCTCACCCTGACCAGAGGGGCACGGAAAGGAGGGCAGCTCCAGCTGTTTCTCCAGCTGGGATAAAATGATCCTACAAGTGGAACCTCCAAAACCCAGACACACAATGCAGAGTCAAATCCTGACTTTCCCCCTCCTTGGGGTATTGCACGGCTCCTCTCTCAGCCCTGGGGAAAATGGGATCAAGCCTGCAGGGGCACAGGGAAGGAAGCCAAGGAGAGGGGAGTGGGGGATCAGGCATCGTAAAAAAAGGAGGGAAGGAAAGAGAAGGAGACGAAATCAGCATAGGAGCAAGGGAGGGAAGATCCTCCCAGCTCCAACCGCAGCGTGAGGGCAGCAGCTCTGCTGGAGGATGGAGTGATTTGTTAATTCAGCTTGTTCCCCATTTAGCAGGGAAGGAGGTCCCCGCCACGCTGCTCCTCCTCGCCTGCCCTCGCCAGCGGGAGATGCTATAGATTTAATAACACCTTCCCCCCCTCCAGACAGGTTAAACTTGAAACAATTACATATCAAAGCCGACATGGCAGGGAGGCCTGCACTGTAATTTTTTGGTTATTAAAGTAATCTCTCTCATGTAAATTCTCCTGCTAACATGCTGCAAACAGCATTAGGAAATAAATTATTTCCCCATGATTCGATTTGTCAATGCAAAGCACCTGCAGCAGGCAAAAGGCTCTTGAAATATGTTGCCAAGCCCAGTGCTTTGGCTTGTAAGTGCATGCCGGTGGGGTGGCTGGCTCCCAGCTCCCCATAGCCCCGGGGAGATGATGGATGGGTGGGTGTGTGGAGGGGGGAGGCTGGG
>JANHGB010046632.1:13582-53500 GCA_026283785.1 Coracopsis vasa
GACAGAAAAATTACTGCTTGTAAGGATGTGTGCATAAAGATGATGACAACTCTTCATAATAAGGCATTGAAGGTAATGATATATGTGAACTGCAGTAACATACCATTGGAAGATTCACAGAGTAATTTTTCTGTACTTTTATTTTTCAATTCTGGTAAGCCTTTTCTTTTTCAAAGATAGGTGGCAGTCTGACCAAAGTGAGAGCCCAACGTAAGGCACCTCCTTTATTATTTTATGCTTTCATGTTTTGTTCAAGTAGCTATTCAAGTTATTTGAGCTGTTTCTGATTATTTTTTTTTTCACATTAAAGTTTATGTGTTTTTAAATATCAAAGTACTTTCATTGTATTCAGTTAAAAGTCAAAAGCATCATGGATGAAAACGTTAGGAGTGTATTACACACCTTACAAAATAACATTCTGAAATGGAGAGCGTTACTAACTGGTACTGAACTTATTCAGGAAACATCCAGGAGCAGTGGAAAGAAGAGTCAAATTCCTGTGCAGTTGGATTTGGGTGGCATGCTGGCAGTCTTGGAGCAGAAGCAGCAAACAGAGAAGTCAAAACAGTCATCTAAACCTGTGGTGTTTTCAGGTATTGGTTACAGTGAAATTTCTGTTCTTTCCATTTGAGTTTAGGTATTCAAAAGTTAAATGTAGCCAGATTTCTGATCTATAATGATGTCTGAATATGCAGGCAGGAGCACAGTTCACAAGAGACAAAAGAAAATGAAGGGTCTTTAAAAAAATATTTTTAAAGCATGGCGATTTGAATTGTTTGGAGGAAGATTTGGGGAAAGAAAATCTTAAGGAGAGAGAATGACTTGTGAAAAAGAACACCTTACATAAATGTGAAAGGTGATTGAAATTTGGCTTTGACAAAAATGCTTATGTTTGTGGAAGATTTTGCTTTTTTCTTAAAAACAGGTTTGTGATCTGAACCTGCAGGAAAGGGACTAAGCAGTAACAAAGGCTTTCTTATGTTCCTCTAAAATCCTAGAGCTCTTAACTTATGTGAAAAAGCTCCTTTGCAAACAGAGAGGTTATATGAGTCAGCCCCAGCCAGCGGATGAGTTGTGCCATGCCTGATAATTATCGAATAATTGCTGTCAACAAAGTGCTAGGTTTTGGTGAGGGAGAGACTCTCAAACCATGCGGATGCAAAGCAGGGAAGCAGAAACAAATAGCTCAGTGACGGTACTGTAGGTCAAAATTTAGTGTTGGCTGTGTCAGTGCAGTATATTTTGCAAAAAAACCCAGTATTTGCTAGAATTTAGTGATAACTTTTCTGTCCTTTTTTGAGTAAAGATTTTTTTAAAATATTATTTCAGAAAGAGAGCTAATCGTGAGAGAATTCATCTCACAATATGATAGCTGAGCTTGAAATAAAAAGCTCAAAATACCAAGCCTCAATGAGTTTTCCTTCAGTAACTGAGAGAAATTGTAAGATGCTTTTAAAAATACTTCTTCTGTAACTGATTTTTTTGTTCTTTTGTTTTGAGTCAGCCAGACTTTGGCTGGGTGTTATGAAATGAGCAGGGATGGAGGAAGGTGTTTTCTCCCAAGGCTATAGCCCCCCTCCTCTCCCAGCGCCACCGCCCTCGCCCCCCATCCCAAAATGGGGGGAAACACGCAGTTATCCATTGCCATCAGATCACCCCAAATGCTGCAGCTCTGCTCCTGGAGCAAGTGGCTGCGGTTCCTGGGGACCAGGGATCACAGGCTGGGGTATCACCTCCCTCATAGCCCTGCTTCCCTGAGGGAATGTGCTGCTGGATGCTTACTGGAGGGTGCAGGATGTCCCCCAGTTCTGCTCCCCTGCTCTCAGGAGGTAGCACAGAGCAAAGTCAGTCCCTGCTGCCCCCTGAGATGCAGCCCGGGCACCAGCTCCAACCTGCACCCAAATGCGTGTGATGGGAAAGATTTCTATCCCCTTCCTACCTCCAGCACTACCTTGAATCCCTCAATCACCCAAAGTGTGAAACAACTTTATTCTCCTTTTATAACCCAAACACCAGGTTAAAAAAACCAACTCATTTCCTCCCTTTTCTTGTTAAAGGTGTTTAAAATTATTCCTTTTTGAGGGAAAGAGGAAGAATCTCATTAATTCCTCCCAGAAATGGTGTTTGTGCCAGGAAACTGCAGTTTCCAGGATGAGAGTTTCTTTGGTCAGCTGAAGGCCAAGCTTCTGCTGCTGGGACAGATAAGGAAGAGGACTGATTTAGACACCTTGACAAAGTTTACTTTATTCTATATTTGAAGGATTATTAAGAACCACCCCCTCCTTGCAATTTAGCCCCACTCTAACTAATAAGAGTTTGCAATTGGTTTTTATTTATTTATAGACATTGGTCGGGAATAGGCACAAGCCCTGGTCATCCAAGTCCCAAGACCCTGGAGTATAAGGGTGCTTTCCTGCATCCCACCAAACAACCCCCCGAATTACAGTGGCTGCAGCCCCCCGCACCTCTTAAGGATGCTGGCAGCGGGCTGAGAATCGAAAGGCCGTCAGCAAAGAGAGACCTTCCCCTCCATAAACACTGCAGACAAATTAAAAATGGTAAAAGGGAAATCAAGACCTTTAAAGTTCAAACACTTTTCGGTGCCTTTTAAAGTTTTTTCGCTCTAGGCCCTTGCAGACAGCACAATCTTTGGAGACCTTGGGATTCTCTTTAATCACCCAGCCAGGCTTCAGTGGTCTGAAATGATTACACATTTACATAGTAATAACCCCAACACTCCCCACATTATTTCATGGCTAGCATATTTCCACTCGGCGAGTGATCCATGTGTTTTAAATTATAACCTGTACATAGGAAATTAGTTACTAAGTACGATATTCACGGGCTCGCCTGACACTTCTAATTAAGGTGATTTACACAGAATTATCCTACGAAATAAAAAAATGGTGTTTTGCTAGCTAATAAAATATAATTACTACCCGCTTTTCTAAGTTACAGTTAGTTTTAATCTATTTGGGGAATTGTTTATCTAGTTCATTACAACAAAACAACTTCTTCCCCTTTTAGGCAACCCCCCCATAGTATCAAAGATGACAAGAAATGCCCTGGAAAGACCCAGCAATTTGGGCAGCCTCCTTCTCTCTCTCCTGACAACTTTGCATTTCCAAGTGATATGAGGCTGCTTCCTTGCTGGTTCCCTTTCTTGGGGCTGAGACACAAGTTCTGGTCGTGCATTTGGGCATCCCCACATATTTGGGTGCCCTACACCTCTGTGAGGACAAAACAAGGTCACTGCTCTGGTGCTGCTGGAGGGCTCTGTCCATCCTTGCAGCTGCATCACCCCTAATGGGAGCTGCACGGCTAGGTCCCCACGTGCCATAGGGTGTCCACCAGGGACCCATCTCTCTATTAGGGACCCATCACCCACTATTAGGGCACATTTAAGAGGACCATTTACTCTTAGCAAGACCCTCCACAATGAAAGCAAGACTCAGGGTACACCACAGACATGCAGATGTCTTTTAACCCGAGGCAGAGATTTGGTTAGGAGCACCCCCAGCTGCAACTGGGAACCCCCTTGCATCTCCCTGAGTGACACCCAAGGGGCTGTTCAGACCCAGTCTATATGTCATGATGTCCCAAAGGGCAAAGGGTAGCTCAGCACACCAAATATGTGTCCTTCTTACCCACAGTCTTAGTGTTTCTCTACCCCTGCCATGGTTGCTGTTATACGCAATGGCCTTCTAATGTCTTTACTTACTTTGTTATGTCTTTTGGGGTATGCTTGCCATAGGAAAACAAAAAAAGCAATATGCAAGGAGTAGTCCCTTATCATCCCTTATTGTGTAGGGATCTCAGCTTTCCTCTAAAGGGAAGTTTTCTGGGTGCCCGAGTGAGGAGACAAGATAAGCCCTGCTCCAACCCTATCAGCTGCCATGCAGAGAACCACGACCCAAGGTCTGCTTTTGCTGGCAGAGCCCACCATGTGCAGGCAGAGCTCTCACTCACCCTCAGCCCAGGCATAAGGCTGGTGTCAGGCAGCTGCCCCAGTGAAGCAGGGACAGGAGCATTCTTCCTCTGTGCTCATTGCAATACACACAGAGTGTCTGCTCCAGGGCATTGCTGCAGCATCCTGGAGCAAAGGTTGGAAAGCTCTGTTGCGGTTGTGACTACAGCCTGAGTAAGAAGACAAAGAGAGATGTGCTCAGAGGGGAAATGTGAATACAGAACAGTGATGGGACTTGCCTGGAATCTCAGTGCAATAATAAGGCCAGAAACAGCTCTGATGCTTCACTTCAGCCCACCACAGCTGCTTGGGCTCCCCAAGCATGTTAAAACATTTCTGCAAAGCCCCCACTCAAGGCAAGGCAGGGCTTATGATGAGCATTCATCAAGGAAGGGCTGAGCTCCGTACCTGGCATAGCAGCCGCCCCCAGCAGCACTCCCTGCACGTAATTAATAACAACTGCAAGAGAAGTTCCTTGAGCTTGGGCAGCTACAGATGTTTGTGCTCATCCCTTAACGACATTGCAGCCAGAAAAGGTGTAAAGAGGTGGTAAGAGGGCTGCTACCATGCAGCTGGTGTCTTCCAGCTCTGCAATTCTTCTTCTACACAACAACTCTCAGCGGCCCTCTGGATCTGATGGGTACCAGCCAGAGCACATGCAGCAGCTCCCACATGAGATGCTACAAAGCCAAAAGGTTTCTACAAGCTGCTGCCAACTGATGTATTTCTTAAAACAAATAATAACCCAGTGGGAACAATTTGCTTTTAGCTGCAGGACTGGTGCCTCAAACACGCAGCCTTGGGATGGGAGCCCCAGCAGCAAAGCAAGCCTCCGGCAGAGCCATGCGAATGGCAGCGCCAGTTGTAAATAAGCAGTCACTGGGTAAGGAGGGAATTGGGTTTTTGTGAGCACCAGTTTGAATAAGCAGAGGTGTCACTTGAAGCCTAAATAAGGAAATAGGGGTTTGATTTTTGTATTTAGCTACACGAGGCCAAATCCTCACCCAGCTGCAGGTGACAGTGCCCAGCATGGCCCGTTATGATCTGTGCTGTCAGGGGAAGTGTGCAGGGGTTTTTAACCTGCTGTGGCTCCTTCAGCATCACCTGCATCCTGTGATGGGGAAAGGGGCTGAGCAATGGTAAAGATTGCCGAAGATGCTGGAGTCAGGAGTAGAAACACTCTGCACCTACAATGCAGTGCTTCCCAAATGCTCCCGCATTTATGAGACCAACATGGTCAGCTCTGACAAGCCTGATCCTGCAGGACACCCACCCGCCTCTCTCAAAGACATGAAGCTGCAGCAGAAATGAAGCCAGATCATAAAACACTGTGGCATGACCTGACCATGCTAAAATCCCCTATTTGCTCTGTCCCATTCACACCCCTGGCTCTTTCTCCCCTGCTGGGTTTTCTTTGTCAATCCCTGGTACTCCATAGCCCTGCCAGGAGACCCCAGTCGGAGCAGGCGATAGGTTTCTGGGTGAGGATGCGGTGGTCCTGGGATGAAGCAGAGGCTGGGATGGAAAGGTTGTTTCATTCCTCTCCCACTATTTGAAAAGAAGGTGGCTGGAAAAATAGAAGGAACAGTCGGAGGGAAAGGTCATGCATTAGATTGATCTGGGGGGCTCTTTGCTACCGCGGCTTTAATGGCTGTTTAATTATTCCCAGCTCACGTGGCAGTTCAGGAGAGGCTCTGCAGAAGGCATACATCGCTTCAGGGCAAATAACTGACCAAAGATTTATTTCTCACCCTTGGGTTTCCATGCATCTCTTCACAGGCCTCCTGCTGTCCACGGATTCTGGAGCAGAGGAAGGCTTTGCTCTCTGAGGTACCAAGCCCCAGCCTGCAAACCCATGCCCCAGAGTCAGGGAACGGGCTGTGGGTACCACAGGTCTGAAAGCACTTGTAGGAACATTCATAGCACTTTCAGGGCACTGCAGGAGTGAGGGGATACATAACCCATGAGTTTTCTCACCTGCTGTGCTACCCTGAAAGCCCTGATCCATGAGAAGTGCTGTCACCCATGGATTGTGGGCAGCAGCCTCTGCCTTCCCTGGAGTCAGCCGTGGGAGGAAAGGAATGAGGCATCTCTAAGCAGGGCAGGCAGCTGTATGGCTTGTGCCCTCTCCACTGGAGAAGCCGTGGATGAAGGGTCTAGGCTGCTGTCATTGCTACCCTCTGAGTGCACAGGAGGAAGCTGAAGGGTCTCTCTTCCCTTTCTGTCCGTGATTAATCTGCCACAGTGAGGGGCAGGGATACAAATCAGAGGGGGGATGAAAGAGGATAAATCCATGGTATCAGCAGCACCACATTTGCTAGATAATAAACAGACTCTGCTTCTCATAAATCTCCTTCCATTCCCCCATCATTCCCTGCCACTGACAGTGGCAGACATGGAGCTGGGCTGATCCTGGTGTTTCTGGTGTCCTGGCTGGTGGGGAGAGGTGTGACTCCACTGAACTGACATCCTTCACCCCCTGCACACACTGGGGTGCAGTGGGTGCTGCAGGACAGCACAGTGAAGCCCCATCCAAGCTCATGGGCTTTAGACAGTGCATGGGACACCTGACTGCCATGAGATACACAAATATCTCAACTCCGTGTGTTATTCGGCTCTCTGCACACCAGGTGAAGAGCCCTGATTTTGGGACAACACCAACACATGAAGTGGATGGGAGAAGCACCAGAGATACCAAGCACCCTTTAATTTACTTGGTATTTCCATTCCCCACCTCAGTCCCTAGATGTGGCTTGTTCTCTCTCCCTGCCCTGGCACAACACCTCACTCCTCGTTCTATCAGCAGCCAGCTCAACCACTTTTCTGCACCCCACATGGGGACATCACCCTGTTCCTACACCCTGCTCAGGTATCATGGAGGCGCTGACACTTCCAGGCAGGTTTCTCTGGTGACAGAGTGTGTTTCATTTGAATCTGACACACTGCTGGAGAAAGCTTTAGGTGATGCTACTTCCCACACAGCTGGAGATGTGCCCATGCCTGAATCTGGACACCCTGACCCCAGAGCTGAGGTCCTACACTGAACACCTCTGTCATGTGGCATGGGATGCTCTGTTGCTGCTGTGGGCAGGACTCTCTCTCCGGGGTGCTTGGAGGCAGAGCAGGGTGCAAATAACACTTCTGTGTCCCCAGAGCAAAGCAGCAGCTCCCAAGCTCCAGCCTGCCCCAGCAGCCTGGTTTTACTGGGGGACATTGGCTGTGGGACAAGCCCTGGATGCTGCATGTGATGTGTGAAGCAGCCGTTTGGGTATCAGGTGCTTGGTGCCACAGTTGGGTCTGAACCCAGGAGCAGCCAGGCATTGTGTGAAGGCTCATGTGTACTGCGACTCACACATGGGGAGAGCATCAGGGAGACATCACAGGTAATGAATCACTTGGTTGAACACCTTGAGGGGTGCCAGAGCCCTCCAGGAAAGCCCCAGGCTGGCTGGACACCTTCCCCATGGCCCGATGAGAGGATGCTGCAGGGGAGGTACCCAGTCCCGCCTTGCAAAGCACTGTCAGGCACTTAATAGTACCTGTCCCCACCATCTCCCTGGCCTGGATTTATGCCTTGAGGGGTCACCTCTGGCGAGACTCTAATAACACGACTTTATTAGCTTTCTTGTTCCTTCTTTAAGATACAGTGGCAAGGGGGAAGGAGGGCAGCGGCACCTCAGGAAGGAGCGGGGGGCGCACGGATAGGAAGCCGCTGCCCTCACGATTCCCCTTCTCGGTGACAAGGGGGAGAGGGAGAAAAATGATGCTCGCTCGGAATTTATCATGCACCCAATTACAATGTTAATTGGCAAGTCCCAGAAATCAATTAATTCGCAAATTTTTTTCAATTAAAAATTAAGATAAATCATAAAACGTTATTAAGCAAAGGCCAAACTCCGTGAACTTTTTTTTTTTAAGGCATCTAGGTTTTGGGGTTTTTTTTAATTTAAATAAAAAAGAAAAAAAAAAGAGCTGTGTTGCCAAAGCCCGATGCCCTTGAGTGCCTTTGCTGAAGCGCAGGGGGCTGTCATCAGCAGGACTGGGCTGAAGACAGATAAAAAAATATCGACCAGTCGGACACACTGCTTCTGCTTTATTGATCAGGCGGGAATTTAACTTGCTGTGCATATCCACCGTGTCAGCAAGGGCCACGGGCGAAATTAAAAGTACTTGGCTTGGAGATGTCGCCTTGATACCGGGGGGTGGGGAGAGATGGAGGGAGGGGGAGAAAGGGAAGAAAGGAAAAGAAGAAGGTGGAAAGAGAAGAGAGGGGAAAAAGAAGGAATGAAAAGGATGAAGTTGAGGAGCAGGAGGTTGCAGTGCTTGCTCTTCACTGGTTGTAATCTCACTTGTTGGACAGGGCTCCTTGCCCTCTCTGGAGCGCTTGCAGGCGGCTACCACATGCAGGGAAGAGAATTAGCATGTATTTCAGTGGAGCTTTGGGAAAAAAGCCTTCTCACTCAGAACTGTCTCTAATCTCACTCATTCGGATGCTGGGGCTCCTGCAGTGTTCGCAGCACAAGAAGTCTGCGCAAGTACCTGGCCATCAAGTTAAAGTCCCCAGGCATAAATCAAGGCGACCTGAGGCGAGAGCCATGACCCTGGTGTGACACATGACAACAGAGCTAATTCGGGTTTTACACACTCTATTTATCCTGCTGGACCTGGCAGTGTGGCCTTCCCAGAACAACCGCCTGCCCAGCACCGGGAAGGTCTCCTCCAAGGGCCCTCTGGGACAATGCAGCGCTCAGCAGATGCCACTGAGATGGAGCAAGCCCTTGCCTGGGGCAGTGTGAGGAGCGGCTGTATTTAAACACAGGGTGTCCTGAGGAGGAGGACATTATGAAACACATCTCAAACTTGCTCTAGGTCCTGATTCTGACAAGGAGTCATGCAGAGAGCCCCTGTCATTTGGGCGTAGGAACAGGGTTGGCATGGCCCAGCTCACTGCTACACCCTCTGCACCTCATTCTTTTGGGGAGGTGAAATCACAACTCTGAAGCATAGGTTTGCTCAGCAGCAAGGCAATGCAGGGAAGAAGCTGTTAGCTGTCACACAGGGGGGTAAAAATGCCCCCTGCCAAATACATGTTTTAAAAAGAGTGTTGCATATTGAAGAGCAGAGCATCGTGTTATTAAACCACTGCGTCCAAAGGCGCATTCCCAACCTTCGAGTGCTTGACTCAGCAACTGTTATATTTGTAATGTGACTTCCTAAGGCTTTTTAAATGGCCAATAAATGCCTCTTCCCCAAACCCTAGAAAGCATCTTGGGCCCATCAGGGGCCATCAGCTGAAGTGGGCTCCACATCTCCCACTGTGCCTCTCTTACACCTCATCTGTCATCAAATTCATCTTCCCTCCACCCCAGACTCCAACCATAGCCCCAGAATTGCTCCTTCTCCACCCAGCCTCCTCATCATAATCAGGTTTGGTCACTGCCTGTGGAGCAGTGGGCAGGGTTTAGGGGTTCACCACCTCTGCTCATGGTATTTACCTGCATTGACATATGCAGCAATACACTGGTATGTACACAAGGAGATGTGTGCACCCATGGGTGCTGCCCTCAAACACTGTGTCTGCCTGTACTCCCTGGGTAGCCCTGGGCTGGGGAAATGCATCTGCAGCCAAAGCACTGGCCAAAGCTCAGAGCTGGGGCCACTGACAGCTCCAGAGACTCTCACATTTCAGTGTGCTTTATTGCAAGCCTTTAATACGGGTGAGGTGTAAAACAAGTGAATATAAATCGAGTGAGGATAGGAGACCTGCATCTAGCACACAGACAAGCTTCATGCACACAAGCCAGGAATATTCACGCATGCTGCAGCGACCAGCCTGGCTGGGGCACAGGGCATCGCTGTACACAAAGGTTTGCTGTTAGTATTTCTTATTTTCACCTTGGTGGCACTTTGCTGCTCAGCTGGGGATCGGCACCTTTTGCTCTCTGAGCTGTACATGCAGAGCAAGGCGAGCATCCCTCCTGCGCAGCGCCATGGGGCCGCTTTGTGCTTTTGCTCTGTGAAGGCGAGCTCCTCTTTGGAGGAGGAATGCTAACAGTCTTGGCTGGCAAGAGTTAAACCCCATAAACCCAAGGCTTGTAGTTTTGTTTTCTTTCAATTTATACCCTTCACTTAAAGAGGGGGAGAAAAAAAAGAAAGGAGGGGGAGGAAAAAGAAAGCCAGGTGACATATTCTAAGAGGGAGCACCGAAAACGTGTTAAGCACTTCAAAATCTCATATATTCAATCGGCCTCTGGCAAGACATCTGCCTAATGTTAGCGCTTAAATATCCTTTTCCATTTTACATGCATTCAAGTCTCATTTGAGCGAAATGAAACGGTATTATTAAAGGGAGATTTTGCACAAATGGCCTGAATTTGACATGTCAAGTTCAATGAGGCTGTTACATATGTAACACCGAGAAGGGCTCGGAGGCTGCCGGCTCTTGAAACAGCGCCAGTGGCTCTGAAATGAAATTTGCATTCAGAGAGCCTTGCCTCGCTGAGCGGAGCTGTGCATGGGGCTCGCTTGGACCTGCATAGGGTGAAGGAGCTGTGGGGCGAGCACCAGTGAGTCTCTACTTCTGCTCTGGGACACTGGACACACCAAGAAGGCAGCAGAGGTAGAAACTCAGTCCCTCATTTCCACTCAAGTGTGCCTTTTCAAGGGAAATCTTGACCCTGCACCAGGGCTGGATCCTTCTGAGTGATGTCCATCACGGGTCCAGTGGCCAGTACCCATTCCCAGGGCATGCACAGCCCCTTGGCATGGGTGGGTGCTGCCCTGTGGCTCAGCACGGCTCCTGCTGCCTCACTGTGTGATGCTCCGGCAGGACTGACCTTGAGATGTCCCTGCCCCGAGCCAGGATGGTCACACTCTTCAGGAAGAAGCTGTCCCTGTCCCTGTGAGATAGCAAACCCCAACCCCACCACCTGAGCAAGGAGTCATTGGTGTGGGTGGGTTGCAACCCCAGGCTGTTGGTGAGCTGGGACCATGGGAAGCATCATCCAGGTATCCCTTGTATCCCAGCCCCAAGAAGATCCTGTGGTGACCTGGAGGAGCCCCTTTTCCTCCTTGCCTTCCTCTGTGCTCCTCTGAGCAATGCGGAGCTCCCCACTCTGGCGATGCTCAAAAGCCCCTAGTGGGTGCTCAGTACCCGACAGAGTCAATGGCATGGGGCAGCTACTTCACCAGCCTCTCCCCTCTTGATCTGGCCCTTTGGCAGCATCCCATCTGGATTACCCACCACACAGCCCCATGGCCACGCTGCGTTGGGTGAAATCCCAGCTCACAGGAAGCCCCGGTGCCATGACAGGAGCTGCTGTGTCACCCACCAAGTCGCTGGTGCTGCAGGCTCAGCGGGCAGGAGGGGATCTGCCTTCCTAACCCCGAGCGCTGGAAATGTATGATTTTGTTGCAAATCATTAAGGTTTATTAAAACTTAACAGCAGAGCCATGATTGGCTGCATCCTCTTTAAATTAAGAAAAATAAAAGGCCCTTGGAAAGCAGCCCCCCGGTTCGCTTCTCCCCATCACACTGATAAGTAACAGCTGCTCAGCCATTTCCCTAACAAGTCAGTATTGGCAGGGAGCGGCCAGGGCTGCCGGTGCCCGTCATGTTTATAGGCCTACATTTTATTTTTATGTTTATTGGGTTATTTGAGATCATTATTAGTTTCTCTCTCCTCTTGTTGATGTGTTCTTGCTCCCGGCTCCTCCAGCCAGGAAGGGTGGGGGAATGAGAGATGGGGCCACCCGCTGGGTTGAGCCGCCCCACTCGAGCTAGGCAGCACACAGGACCTCGACCTGCTCACATCCCACTGCCTGCTATTGCTGCCCACCCTGCCTGCTGGCCCCCATCAGGACAGGGAGAGACCATCCCTGTGCAGAGCTGCTGTGTTACAGATTAGCCTCCATCGCCTGAATCCATCGACTAGATTGAACGTTATCTATCACGCTATGGAGGGAGTCGTTATTTAATAATTAATAAAGACCTCTGATTCTTCTTCGCCGCCTGCGTGGCCGAGCGGAGCGGGCCGGGGAAGCGAGGGCAAGCTGGGGAGAGCTGTCTCCTCTCTAACTGCTGCTGTTATTTAAAGGAATAATGCCATTCTTTTTCATTTGTCAGCTGGCCCACAATGGCCCTTGTCATGCTTTATGATTTAGGGTTTCCTTTCCTCTCCCATTAAACGCCACCTTCCCATCACCGCCTCGCGCCAGCCAGCCTCCGCTCCTGGCTTGCGGTTTCAGTTTCACTCTGATATTGGCCCAACTTCTTTGATGGGCTCCTCCGAGCACTAATTGCTTCTGTTCATTTAAACCTGTTCACTAATTTGCAGTGGCCCTTTATTAAGTTGGATGCAGCCCAAATTACGCCATAAATTACGCTCGCAGGAGGACTGGGTGTAGCAGGGGATAAATGCGCTGCCTGTTCCCCATGGCCACCCCCACCTTCTCCATCTTCCCGTGCAATGCCTGCAATGGGGATGCAGGTCTCAGCCTGAGGCTGTGGGTGCTGGATTTGGGAGATCTCAGCCAGGATCCACTTGGGGAGGTCTCTCTTTCTAAAGCTCCCTCCTTCTCCTTTCATCTGCAACAGCTATCGCTGAGTTGAAAGGAAGACCTGAGCCAGGCAGGGATGGATTCTGCATGCTCCGCACTATGCACGGCCACATGCACCCCCTTGCCCTGGCACACGCATACACACTGACACACGCGCTCTCCCTCCTCTCCCATCACCTGGTGACGTAACTTTGCTTCTAGTCGGCAGTTTGATTCCTTTCCTCACCTTTTAATGACCGGGGAATTCATTAATAATTGAAATAAACACGTTCTTTTCCAGGGCTGCTGAGTTTTATGGAGGCAGGGCCAGGGATCTGCCAACCCTTGGCTGTAGCCGTTTCCTAAATAACTGCTAGCACTTAGAATGCAATTAGTATATTTTAAATAGGGGACTTTGCCGTGCTGGGGAAAGCTGAAGGGAGCTGCAGGGAGCTGAGGGGGAGTGCTCATCATTGCTGCAGGCCTGCTCCATCACGGGATGCGAACAATGTGATGTCCGCAGGGAAATGGGTGTCTGTACCCATTTCTGCCTGGCTTTACCATTGCAGTGAACTCCAGGGAAATGTTTCTGCCCCACTGACTAGCATTAAATCTCGTATATCTGGTAGCTGTGGGTACCACTATCTCCTCCACCATCCGCAGCTGCCCTGGCTGGCTAAAGCAGGGATGCTGGTGGACCCAAGGGAGCTGCTTACCTGATGTTCAGCTGGGTGAGCTTCTCCAGCTCCTGCTCCATGTGCTCCTGCAACTCCCCGGGGCGAAGGAGGACTTGGCAGATGGGGCAGATCGGAGCCTGGCTGTCAAACAAGGTTGCTTTCTTTTTGCCTGTGGGAAGGAAAAGAAGGAAGAAAGCTTTAGCTCTGATCGGCTGCCGTCAGCATTGCTCTGCCCTGGTCTCTATCCTAGCTGAGGTCTGAAACCAGGGAATTTTCTCCTGGTGTAGCCCTGTTTCTCTCTCTGTTCCACGCTTCCTGGGTCAGGAACTAGCTCTGTTTTGCATCAGGACAGCAACTGACACGAGAACATCCCAGGTCCAGCTATGGGCCCTCCAGTCTTATGTGGAGAGCAGCAGCAGCCCCATTTTGGGAGTGATGCTGTGCAACCCTGGCTTTCCCAGTTTGCAGTGCAAGTGGTGTGACACAGCACTACCCACTGATCCTATGATCTAATAACATGAAGTCAAGAAGAGCCATCTTCATCCTTCTCAGCACTCCTGAAATCAGGTGGATCAGGATGACCCCCGTGAAGGGCAGAGATTCTCCATGGGCACACAGGGTTGGGAGGCAGAGAGGACCCTGCAGTGCCAGGCTGTGGGTGGCAGGGAGCAGGTCTGGATGCTCAGCATGGCTGTCCCTGTGGTCACCGGGACCTGGCTCACCCTGTTCCTGGGCTGGAATGGTGCCCCTTGCCCTTTCCTCACCACCAGCAGCTCTGGACCAGCAGCTCTCAGATCTGCTTGAGCCCCAGGACCCTGGGGCTGCACCATTCCTAGGTGAAATGCCTGTGATCCAATCCCAAGCCCCTGGGGCCATCCTGGAAGCAGGATGAAGCCTCACATTCTCCTCTCCGAAAATCCTTCCCGCTGTTCCCCTCCCCAGCCACATCTCCTTGGTTCAATCCCTCCTCCGAAGCCAATTTCCTCCAGCTCAGAAACTTTATTGCCCGCTCTGCCAGGCACATACAGCGTCTATTTAACATAAAATAAAACTCTAAAGCAAACAATGAAGTTCCAATAAAACAGAGGAGCCCGCGGGTCTCCAGGCCCCCCTCTCCCAGCTGTATTAGCAGCTCTGCTCATGAGAGGGCGTGCGGAGCCCGGTTCAGATGGCTCTGGCAGGGAGAACCATGCTTTATAGCCGCCTGTTGTCATCCGACGTGAACCCTCCTGCTGGATTATTTATTTATGTATTAGACATGGATCAAATTGGTTAAATCCGAGTGAGAGGCAGTAATGCACAATAAAGCAGCCGGCGCTGGATACGAGGGGCTGCGTGCACCATGGCCTTCCAATCAGGAGCCAAAAGGTGCCATTTTATGGCTCCTAACGATGGCAGAGCCCAGTTAAATGAACCCCCATTAAAGGAATAGACCTTCTCAAAGTATAAGACATTGGTGTGAGTGGCTTTACTGGGTCGTGCTGCTCACTGTGTAGCCGCCTGGTGCAGGCATTTAACGAGAGAAAGGGTCTGAAATAAGTTTGAGGGTCACCTTGGCTCATCCTTGCCTTCCAGCAGGACACAGTACGTGCCTGGCAGGACAGGGGCTGTTGCTGGGGTATTACCTGCCCTTTTCTCCAGCCTCCTTACAGAAGGGGTTAGAAACCGAGGCATGAGGGACAAGTAGGGGCAGGCCAGTGCTATGGGACATCCTCTACCTCCCCACTCTCCATTCACTGGGAACTCTTCCATTTGCAGAGGAAAATACAGGTGGTCTCTCCACTGGATATGAGCTGCTCCTGATGGCTCCAGGGCAGACCCCAGGCACCTCAACTCCTCATTCCTACCACCTTTCTGCCAGGGAGGACACAGCATGAATCCCATGCAACTGGGAGCACCTTCCTTTCTCCTTCTTCCCTTGTGTTTAAATAATGCCCAGAACCCGACCCAAACAGCCAGCTCCTGCTGACCGTTGCGGGAAAGGTCGGCATTTCAGTAATTCCACCTTCCTCTTGGAGCTTTTCCACTTTTGTATAGTGGGGGCCCAAAATAGCCCCAGAGCATCCCCGACCACCTGCTATTTATAACCCCAACTTCACAGCAAAACAATGGAACTGTCTGAGTCTCCCTCCCAAAATAAACAGGCAGCCTTTGAGCGGACGGGAAATCCTGCTGGATCCCCGCTGTGGGGTGTGCAGATGGATGGGTAAACAGGCTGCCCTTCGTCCTACCGCACCGCATCCCTGCTCCCAGCCCAGGCCACCGCTGTGGGGCCCACAAGCCCCTCGCCTGCCACCCACAGCTTGGGATGGTGGGGCAGGGATGCTCTCAGCAGCACCAGAGGGTGAACTGGAGGTTGAGCATCCCCAGGTCTCTGCTATCTAGGAAGGGGATAACAGAGTGTCCTGGACCTCATTGCTGGGATGGACAGTCAGACCAGCAGGCACAGATGGGGTCCCTCTTGGGGGCCAGGTCAGTTCCAACAGGCTGGTGCCTTTTTCAACCTCCTGCACACTCAGGTCCTTACCCCCTGCTTGTTCTTCAGGGCTCTTCCATGGGCTGCATGCTCCTAAGCAGAAGTGACTCTGGATTTCAATGGGTAGAGATCTTAGGTCATGGAAAGGAGCTTTGCTGCCTTCCATGGCCACTCCCAACCTCAGCCTGGGCCAGCAGAAGAAATGAGCAGCAATGGCCTTCTTACCCACCAACTACATCAATGATATGGTGACCAATTTCTGCCAAGGAAGGACATGACAGCTGTCACCCCACATCCCTGCAACAGTCAGGGATGATCCCTTGATCCAGTGAGTGCAGGAGGCTGGTGCTTACATTGGAGTAAGAGCTTCCAGAGGGGCAGGAGAACAGGGACCTGGATATGCAGCCAAGTCCCTGATGTACAGATTGCAAAGCAGGAGGCAGAAGGAGCCTGGCTCCTGGCCCAAGGGGCTGACAACCATGTTTTTGCAGGAGCAAGGCTAAGTGCAAGTGACAGTCAGAAGGGAGGGACCATATCCAGAGCCAGTGGGACACCTACGCAACTCTCCTGAGGTCCATGAAACCTGCTGCATCCTGCAGTGCCACAGAGGCTGCCAGCGGGATGCGTCTCCCCATATTAGCAGCATCCGCATCCACAGCATGCCCCAAAGCCTGGCACATCGCACACTGTGATGTCTCATACCGGGCAGTGGTACCCAGCTCTGCAGTGTGGGATGCTAGGGGAGGGAAAGGATGCACATTTCAAATCCCTGGCTTTTGTTTGTGAATGCAAAGGAGAAGCGAGATGCATACATTCCTCTTCTCCAGAACAGGGACATCCTGGTACCCACTAAAAGGCAAAGGATGCTGCACTCTGTGTGGCTGGGTGGTGCTGGGGTGTAGATGCTTACCCTGCTTGGGAGAGCAGGCAGCATTGATTTGCCCAGGGTCCGTATCCCTGAGCGGGCTGGACCAGAGCCTGCTCCAGCAGTGAGCGCTGCTGCCCTGTGCCAAACGTGCTCCTGGGAGACCCTGAATGGCTCTTTTCAGGCTTTTGTTTTTTGGCAGCTGTGTTTTTGTTTTCCTTGCCCCTCTCTCTCCCCTTGCTCTCTGGTTACTCGGTAGGCTCAGCTCCAGTGTTTACCCTGCTCGGCTCTGCCTGCTTCCCCTGCTGCCGACCCCCTGCTCGCCGGTGCCAGAGAGATGAAAAGGCAGAGCCTTGGTGCTCCTGCTGTTTGCACCATCTCCTGGGCTCTGCGGAAATGTTTAACTCCAAGTGTTGAAACCCAATATTTCCTGCTCTGAAAGCAGAGGGCTCGATGTGCAGACGCACCCCTGCATGGGGGAGTTTGTCCACGGGCTCCTTTGGAGGCTGTCTGCAAACAGATCCCAGTTCAGGCGGGAGCTGAACTGAACCTGCCTGATCCAGCTGGGGATCCAGGGCCAGATCCTGCCCTCAATTACACTGACATGGATCCAAAATAATTCTCCTGAGTCCTCTGGGTCAGGATGGATTCACTGCAAAGCAACCTGGGCTCCAGGCTGGAAGCTGGGTTCAGGTACCAGGAATGCAAGTGTGGCACTCAGTAGGTGTGAAAGCATGAAGACATCCCCACCTCTGTGCCCTGGAATGGAGGGCTGTCAGCACCGTGAGGCATTTGGAGGCCAGGGCTGGGTCACCTGGAAGGGAAAGCTTACCCTTCACAAGCCATTCTGATGTTTTGGAGAGTATTTAAGTGAGTTAAAAAGGGACCCAGCCCACGAACAGCCACAACAGCTCGTGATGTCTACAGCTCCTCATCACTACGCAGCACAGAACAAACGATGCTCCCAAGTCACTCTGAATGAGCGAAGTTTACAGGTGTGAGGCCCAGAGCTCAGCAAGTTGCCCAATGAGTGAAGTAAATCGTTTATTTGAGTTGCTCAGCTCTGCTGATGGCTTCTTGCCCATCCAGGTGCCTCCCCAGGGACTGCCACCGCAGTGGCACAGGTGGTGACAGCAGGTAGAGAGCATAGATGGGACCACGTTCCACTGCTGGGGATGCATTTGTTCTTTCCTAAGAGCCCTTTGCTGGGCAGACCTCAGCGCATCTGCCCAAGCTTCAGGTTATCTTCTCCTCACACTGTCTTTCCTCACGGCCATCTGAAACTTTCCACTGGGAGAACCAGCTCTTCTCTCCCAACTCTTGATTTCTCCTATCTCAAACTGTTTTCCACTTGTCTGAGTATCAAACTCCCCCTCCTCCGAGATGCCTCCCTGCATCTCACTCTCCTATTTCCTCTCTCTCCCTCTTAAACACTCCATCATTTAAACCCAATCAAAGCCAGTTGATCTGAAACTCTTCTGAATAGAAATGACCCTATGCTGGGGCCCCGCTCACCGCTTCGGGGGCCGTGCTGAAACCAGGTGGGTGGTAATGGAAGTGCTGACACAGGCTCCTTGACAGCATCGCCACTGCCAGCGCCTGTAATAATCCCTCCCGGCTCCCCCACAACTCGGTTTCCGCGGCGATTATTTTCCATTCGATGATGGGCTTGCTGTTATTTGTGTACTGATAGCAGATATCTCGTGTGACAAGCCTCTTTTCCTTCCAGCTCAAAAAACAATAATTCAAAGAAAGCCCCATATTAGCTTGGAAATAGCCAAACGCTCGCTATTCTCCCCGCGAGCCCGTGCTGCAGCTGACGGGGCTCACAGAGCACTGACAGTAAGTGGCAGCCACAGCCAGGGGAGGATGACAACAGTGGGGCAAGGAAGGTGGAGATGGTTCATGTGTCAGTGCAGAGCACCCTGGAATAACAGCAGAGGCACAAAGTGTTTGGTGGTGAAGTGAGAGCAGGAATAACGTTGCTCATCGCTCTCCCATCTCCCTGTTATTTACTGGTGTGCTCCCACTGCTGCTGCTAGGCACTGCCATGGATCCTGGTGGTTTTGACTGTGGCCAAAAGGCACGTGGCCCACCAAAACCTGCAGGAGGGAGGTGGCTTGAGGTCAGGACATGTCCTGCTCTGTCCAGCAGCCCCTTCCCCTCCTGTGGGCTTCTGGCTGGCATTGTGATGCAGACCTTGACTGTGTGATGCAGACCTTGGGAGATGCAGATCTCAGTGTGCTGCCCAGGACCTGGTGCCCTGGATCTGGCCTCTCCTGCACTTGCTCTGCACAGGGCAATGTATAAACAGGCACTGGAGATGGGCAATGAGGTGATTGCAGGTTTGCATGCTATGGCTGGGTTCACTATCCTGTGTAACCTGCTCTAGGAGGCCCTGCCTAAATGATCTCCAGAGGTGCCTTCCAACCTTCACAAGTATGTGATTCTGTGATTCTGTGATCTGGCCACAACTGCATCCACAGCACAACCTAACTGCAAACACCCCACAGTGCAGTGAGTGCATTCAGATCACCAAGGAATCCCCCTGCTCTCAGCAGATCTGTCCTTCCCTGAAGCATGTGCCTTTTGGAGGTCTGCGCTGGCTGGAAGGGAGCAGTCTGGAGAAGTGGCTTTTCAAGTAAGAAAAGCCTTTTGAGGAGTCACTTCTTTCACTCCTGCATCACAGCGCAAAGCTGACGCAGGGCATCAGCAGAAGCTGGACTTAGATTGTCCAGGGATGTGTGACACCAGGCTTTATCCAGCCGGGGTATATCAACCACAGAGAGGGACAGGCAGGCTGAGGGACCTCTACAACCTCATGAGCAAACTGGAGCACAGCAAAGGGCTGAGCTCAGCCTCCTGCATCCCTTTAAGGGCCTGATCCCCAACACTGTTCCTTGCTAAGGTGCCCAGGCTACCAAGCAGCTTAGAAAATACACCTGCTTCTCCTGAGGCTAAAAACTACAGACGATCTGAGGCAGAAAAGCTTGCTGAAGTATTGATTTCCTTCCAAAGAAAAGAGTTGCTCTTGTGGCCGCCTCTCCAGGCCACCTGGATACTGGAGACGATTGGTGTAAACTGGTGCTGGTGGCACACAGCAAACACCAGTCGGGATGATCCCAAGGGTTGCTCAGTGAAGATGTGTGTTCAGACAGCACCCTGTGCTCCTCAGAGGCTGTTGCATGTCCCATCGGGTCCAGCACCATGGCCGGTGGCAGCTCAGCAGCAAGGAGAGGTGAGGAGCCCCTCTGAGCATCCGACCCCACCACTCATGGTCCTGGCCCCATCTCTCCATCTGCGAAGATCACGGGTGCCCGGCACAGGGCAGAGGAAGATGGATTGAGCTGGGCAATAATTTAAGAAACTGAGTGAGTCTGTACATCCAATCACTTTACAAATCAGGGGAAAAGGAGAGAGGAGGAAAGGCAGAAGTGGGGGGGGAGAAGTGAAAAGGCCGCGCAGGGAAATGCATCACAATTACTGTCTCGGCTCTAATGAGGAGCCTGTCATGGGGCTGTCATCCCGCGGAAAGCCACCTACTCAGAAAGATTCAATAAAAAAGTAGCAGAGAGATAAAAAAGAGATATATTTCAGCCCTTGCTAATATTCTTTTCATTTGTCCCAGCACAAAATAAGATACTGCACTTAACCGGCTCGGTTAAAATGAAAAGGGGGGGGGGCGGGAAGGGAGCAGCATTGATCAATACCACTAAAAGCCGGGAGACACGGTGATGGAGTGCAATTTTTTTGTCTGTGCTGAAGCATAGCAGAGGCCCGGGCGGGGTAATTTATGATTTGCACGCATGCCGGCTAACTAGAGGCTGACAAGACAATGAATCCTCGATGAGAGGGCCACGGGCCGCTGGGAGAGCTGGAAAGGGAGAGTGTGACAGGGACCTGGAAGAGAGAGGGAAGAGGAGGGCTGGAAGGGGCTGTGGTCCCATCTCCCCATGGTGCTGCTCCCAGGCATAACACAGCTTTAGAGCAGAGGGGAAACGCCTCCCTGGGCTTCACAAGAGGGAAATAGAGAAACACTGAGAGCGCACCAAGGGGCTGCGCTGCCTCTGTCACTGTCCTCCTTCCTTGTGGCTCCTGGCTGGGCATGCTGCCCATGCTGGCTTACCCTGAGGAAGCACATTGGTGTCTGGCCATGACCCACACTGGGCTGGAGATGGACCAAACTGGGACAGTAGGAACAGACTGACAATCCCTTCTCCACCCCAGCTTCTCTCGTGGGTGCTGGTATGAGTCTGGGCAAGCTCAGGACCACAGACTTGGACCACCATCCTCTGCTCTGGCAGCGAAACTAGAGCCTCCTCCAACCCACTGCCTCACCTCCAAAACACACAAGTCCTGGGGAGCAGCTGGGTCTCCACAGCATCAGTGGGATCCCTGGATTCACTGAACATCCATGGCAGGAACACTCCTGACGAAATCCTATAACCCTGTTGCTCCAGCCTGGGGGATTTCCTGGAGTGTGATGCACCTCTTTGCCCTCGCATCCTTGAGTTGCCTTCCATCCCATGGGCCGTGTCACACCACACAGCCAAGATACGGCTTGACCAAATGCCTCCTCCTCATCCCTCCTCTTCCTCAGCCGCCCAGCATGGCTGGGGCTGTGTATCCAGGGCTGGCAGGTGGGTGACGTTCACCACCAGACCTGGCCTCTGGCCCTGTTTGCTGTCTCTTACTGAACCAGTCACCCGAGCTGGGGTTCCTGCTAGCCCAGTGGGAAAGGACAGAGAGGAAGAACTGTATGGCTGCATTGCCAAAGTGTGCCTTGATTATCCATGCTCTGCATTAGCTCCTGGGAAGGAAAGACCTGGAGCAAAATACCTTCTTTAACTGCCAAAAAGTAATGGCAATGGGAGCTAGAGAAGGTGGGAGTTTCACGGGAACATCCCCATGTCTGGCTGGGAGCCCGTAAGAGAGTTGGGTTCTGATGTCCTTGATATTTCTGGGGCCTGTGCCATGCCCTTCCATACCAGATGAGCATGGCACATACCAGATGGGATAGTATGCCCATCCACACCAAAACCTGGGATGTAGTCTTGACTGGGAGTGATAGTTCTGCACAGGGGTGGCACTGAAGGGGCTTTTCCCTCCTGGCCTCATTCCACATCCCAGCTTCCTGCAAAACCTGCAGGATGATCCTGCACCAGGCTGCACCAGACTACCCCATCCTCCTGCTCCTCTGGGTCCTCGGTGAAGGATCTGTCCACATCCTAAGAGACAGGATCAGCCTGAAAACCGGACTCTGCCTTCACCACTGACAGTAAAAGAAGAGCTTGGGGAGCACCCCAGTGCCAGTGGTCCGGGGGCTTCCTATGGGTCCCCCTGCAGCCAGTGAGGTGCCCAAGAGGGACTCCAGCCCCATCCGGGCCCTGCAGCAGATGCTCACAGGCAGCCACGCTGCTCCCATGCCCTTGACTTGGAGGGCAGCCTGTTAAGTTGGTGATATACTGATACGCCTATAATTCGAAGGGGTGATGGGGTAGAGTCTTTCCCTACCTTCCCCTCTCTTATTCCCCCCTACTTTCCAGCTCCTCTCCTCTCCTCCCTCGGGGGTGTGTGGGGCACATATCGAAAACACAGATATTGAACTGTCAAAACTATTTCCTACAAGAAAATAGATTCATCAGCTTGCAGCACACAGGGTCATTGCCACATTTTCCCCTCGCGCCAGCACCTGCACATGCCGGCGCATACCCAATGCCTCTTCGCAGCACCGGCACTTTAGCTTGTAGCTCAGGGCCCTTAAGTGACTTTGAGAAATGGATAATCGATTATAATTCCACGGGCCTCTCTGCAGATTTATCCAGAGAATGTATAAAAGCCAGGGATTGGGAGAAGCGGGTCCTTCTGGCCAACACGTCGATTGCCTGTGCTCTTCGTGCCTAGCTCGGAAAATCGCATCCCGAGCACGACTCTGTTTAATCCATCAGTACACAATCAATGCACTCTGTAATCAACTCTTGATCACTTAATTTTACACATGTTGGCTGAATCCCTTTGTTTAATCACTAGATCAGGCTGCCTTGTTGCACTGCCCCCTCCCTGCTTAACCCTCCCTGACCCTCATTCCCCCCCCGCCAGCACCACCAAATGCAGCCTGGAGCCTTCATTTCACCTTGAGGAAGAGCTCCTGTGAATTTAGAGAGCCGTGAGATGGCAAAGGAAGAGCAGAAAGGAAAACAGAGGCAGTGAAAAAATAACACCAGAGAGAAAGAAAATATTGTCCCTTCCCTGTCTTCCTAGAGCTTTTCTGGCCATTTCCACCCCACAACAGAAATCTCCATTGGGATTTGAAAGGGGGTTGGATGCTGGGATAGGCACACTGAAGGCCTGCAACATCTCAGGGAGAATGGGGTGTCACTGGCGGATGCAGCATCACGCGATGGGCACTAATCACATGGCTCCCTGGCTGCATCTATCCCCTCCAGCATCCTCCCCACCCCGTTATTATTTAGACTGTTTTAGCAGCCGAGGCCATTACGAGCATCAGTTCTTGATCTTTCCCTCCCAGAGGCGTCCTTGGGAACATTGCTCCCATCTCGCCAGGGTTCATCTTCCTTTTTATGGCAAGAGCACGACCCTGGGGTAGTGAATGCATGTAAACGCAGCTATTTGGCATTTTTAGCGTGATTTGTGCTGCTAGCCTGATGCTACCTCACCCTTCACACGTACTCCACCAGCATGCCAGGGTCAGTGTCCAGGGGATGCTCGTAGGTGGAGATGTCTGACTGCCCGACATTGAAATGTGCTGGGATTTTGCATGAGCGTGCCTCATCCTGATGTCAAATAACCCATTCCAAGAAGATTTTGTCACATTTTAATGGTGTGATGAGAACCTGAAGGCTCAGAGATAGGAGGACCAAGTACTTGCAATGCAAACATGGACTATTTTGACCGGCAATTAGAACACGCAGCACATCCCTCCTACCTGAGCAGCTCATTCATAACCTGGTTAAATCTTCCTTTTTCAAGAGGCCTTGATGCCGCCTCTCATTTGGCACGTGGAGCAACTGCTGCTCATGCTTGCAAGGATAAACGATGGGATATGCTTGAACAAGAGGGATCTGGAAGTGCAATTGCCAGGGGAGCGTGCAAATGTTAGCTTTGCACAGGAAACTCGCACAGAACTGCGTGTTGACACCAAGAGGCCAGTTGTAGGACAAAGCAAGCGCGGATGTTTAAAGAGAATTCCAGTTGCTATCCTATAGCAAATAGTCTTCAAAGAGCCCCTGGAGCTCTCAGCATCTCAGCATGGAAAGAGGAGCTTGTACAAGATGAAACGCAAAAGAAATAGTTTACCATAGAAAAGATATCCAAGGCAAAGAGTGAGATGTAAGGTTTAGATCTCACATTAGCCAGCTGGGGCTTTATTGGTCCCCAAGTAAAAGCTGTAAGTGAAATACAAACCTAACCTGCGCATTGTCAAACTACATTTAAAAGAATAAAACAACTTAACTGCACTCAAGAGCACCAAGGGGTGAACTGGTGCACGGTGCATCACAGGGCAGCCCATGGAGCTGTTAGTAAAGTGTAAATCCAAGAGCTGGGCACGTGGAGCCTTTTACCTTGGGATGTGCTGACAGGCACAGATTACTCTGGCTTTGCTAGCATAGCTCATTCCTGCCCCAGAAACTCTGTTAAGGGGTTCATAAGAACAGAGAGCACAGAAAGCTCTGTCCTCTGCTCACACTGGCAGTGGTGACAGGGAGGAATGATGCGTGGCAGGTGGGATGCTGAGACCCCATCTCCTTGTTTCCAGGCTCCTGCCTGGCTTTAGGGAGCTAAGGTGATGCTGCACATCAGGGAGACACAGCCTGGGTGGCACGGACAGTGGTTCCAACCAGAATTAGCCAGCAGGGAATGGGTGAATGACCAGAGCACCTTCCCCTCTCATCCTGATTGCTGAGGGCTCCCACGGGCTCCTGTGCCGGCCTCTGCAGTGCTCCTGGGGAACTCTAGAGCAAGGACAGGTCTTCCCTCCATGTCAGGCTCTCATCTCTCCTATGCAGAGCTTAGCTGCTCTTTTCATTCACTTTTTCTTTCCACTGCATTCATTCTTTAAACCTTAATACAAGCTGACATGTTGACAACATCAAAACCAGCCCACATGGCTCAGTTTAAGGAATCACCCTTCCCAGCAGATCCATGCTTGGGACCTGGTCTGGGCTTCATCTGCCCATCCCTCCTCCTCTTCCTCATCCCTGGCACAACATATGGTGTTTGGGCTGAGATCCTGCTATGCAGGAGTAGGGCAGGATGAGTCCTTGTAGGCACGTCCAGGGTACCATGCAGTATCTCTCCCGCTATCACTGCTGGATAGGGGGTTGCCCACTCACACCCCATGGAGCAGACCCTTCCCAGGGCCAGACAAACCTCACATGGATTTATTTGCTGCCTTCAGACCACTCTCACAGGCACATCACAGGCAGTCAGGGATGATGTCCTATCCTGCAGAGCTAAGTGCCCAGGCAGAGACAGGACTTGGAAGAAGAAGATAATGTCAAAGCTGGGGATAGGTTTACAAATCCTGGCCCAGCAGCAGCAAATCCTCTAGGAAGAGCAGGAAAGATGAGGCTGCAAGCCACCACAGAGGAGACCAAGCAGAGGGCCAGAGGAGAGCCTCCCCGCTGCCACCCACATGCCAGCACAGGCAATGACAGTGTCACATCCCCTCTGCCTTTTCAAGTGGAGGGAGGGAAATAAGGAAAAGAAACCCCAAACAACTGCCAAGGACTAATTAATATTTAATTTACTGCAAAATGTACTTATTATTCCCAAGTAATTGGCCAACTGCACAGCTGTGACCACTAATGAATAGAGGGGGGACAAGATGCAGGGACAGGAGGCGAGCGGGGGGAGCACAGGGGTGGTGGTGTCTTTGATCAGACCCTGCTGCCTGCCTTTAATGTGCATAATAAGAAAACTTAAACAGCTTTGATTATTTTTGTTTTTAAGATCTAAAAACGGCCGTGATGCCACTAATGGATTGCGTTTAGCTCATTGCACTGTAATCGCCCTATTATAGCTGCAACTTTAACGAGGGGGAAAAAAGGACTTGGGAAGATGGCATTTGCAAATAGGTTGTTGAATAACAGTGTTGCTAAACACAGAGAAACCAGGCAAATCCCACTTATTGTGATTCCTTGCATAGATTGCCAATACCTGAGGCACTCAGCATCCCCGTTTCTATTGCTGCTTTTCGCTCCATGATTGAACTATTGGCTCATTTAACTCTAAGGACGGGAAATATTTTTTTACTTGCTAATAGAATCGTGGCTCGGCTGTGGCCCAGAGTAGGATTTTAGATCAGTTTTTCTTGATGGCTTGTTCTGTGGAGAGAGTTAATTTCACCCCAGTGCAGAGCGCTTAAGTGGGATTTAAGTGGCGCACAAGTCTTTCGCTGACCCCTTTGCACAAGGTGAAGTCTGCCTTGAGAGCCTCCCCTCCCCAAAGAGGGAATCTCAGCACAAGGTAAGCACATATCCCAGTGCTTCAGCCTCTTACTCTGCTGTGAGGATCTGGCTTTTCACACACAGTCCTGACCTGCATGGGCACAGCTTTTCAGGACAGGGATGCTCTCATCCCTGTACCTGGGGTGCCTTGGCTGATACACAAGGAAATGTGACTTTGCTAGGCAGACAGGGTGCGGAGGAGCATGGGGAAGGGATTGAAAGTCCTTGTTTCTCCCTCTTTCTGAGTCCTGACCTACCCAGACCCTCGCTGTTCCCTCTCATGCTATAGCCATTGCCTTTTCCACAGCAGTCCAAGAAGACGAGGGCTGCCTTCCCCTTACCCCAAGCCTCACCTCTCCTCTCCTCCACCCAAACTAAAAGCTTGGCAGTGGGTCCAAAGGCTCTTTCAGCTTTATGACAGCATCGAGACCTCGGCCAAGTTCCCATCCCGCTTCCATGAGTGTAAATCCAAAGCAACTTCATGGACTTCAACGGCGTGAAAGCCAGATCAGCACTTGGCACCTCCGTGCCTGTCAGCATCCAAGTCTGTGGAGCAGCGGGCCGGGAGACGTGCTGTCACAGCCGCCTGCTGCTCCTGCCCCGTGGCTGGCTCTTCCCTCCGGCTAGAGCAAACAGCTCATCAGACACCATCCCAGGGAGGCAGAGCTGTGGCAGGCGGCCATGGCACACAGCAGAGCAGGGAATGGCCCCGGCAGGGGAGAGGTGTGAATCAGGGGAGCAAAGAGGGGATGGGGCACACGCACCCTGCGAAGCCTTCAAGCAGCTGGAGGGAGTTCAAGGACAGGGGTTGGCAGAGCTGCACCTGCAGCTTGGTGGAGTGGGGAGTGATGCACTAGACCTGCCAAGGGCCCCATGTGCCTCTGTGCAGGCATCTTGTGACGAGATGCTGGCCTGACACCTCTCCACCCCTCTGCAAGGGGCTGATGCTGGTGGCTTTCCTACCTGGTTGGGATAGAGGCAGAGCAGGCTGGTGCATGCTGCTTTAGGGGAGACCTGCTCTGCACACTCTAATGTGCAGATGCACAGGGAAAAGGCAGGGTTGAGCTCAGGAAATGTGTCCCCGTGGGTCATGCAGCCCCTCTGATGGAAACACATGGGCATCTTGCTGCTCACACATGCCTAAAGGGTTGAGCCAGGGCAGAAGGAAACACACACACACAGCTGGGAGTACATGCCTGCGCGATGGTTTTCCCATCTAGAATAAAAGTACCTGTATCCTCTGTGAGGGGAGCAGCTGTGCCCAACATGGTGCTGGCAAAGCAGTGATGAACTGGCACCATCACCCCCAGCCTGGACAGCACAGGTAGGAGCTGCAGATGGTACAGCTGCAGCCAAGACCAAATTAGGGTGGCTCTTGCTTCATCTTCCTTTTTGCTTGATTTATAAATGGTCCTGTTTGAAGCTGCTTCAGTCTGAAGTTTGCATTGGGAGTTCTCTTGGAAATGGGAATGAAACATCACTTTGGTCATTATTTTTAATAAATGGTTGGGTATTTTTTAGGGAAACAGCACAATAGTAAACTCCAGTCTGTTTGTAGGGCCATGGATGTGCAGGGAGCTGTGCAACACTCCCTGGGGAGCTGCAAACCGGAGGATGGGCTGGAGGGACTACCAGCTCATCCCTATCACCCATGGGCAACCATCACAGGCAGAATCAGCTGAGAGCATCTCCCCTCTGCAATGCAGCCCCAGCCAATATCCAAAATGGCCGTGTTTAGCTTGAAAACAGCTCCAGCTCCAGTTTTTAACTACACGTTGTGCATTATCCCCACAGTAAAACTGTAACGGCAGCAGAAAACTGTATGCTAACCCAATAAACAGTAACAGGCCCCCTTGGAGGCATTAGAGAGCATGTCAGCACATAGCTGGCCATCTCAGCACCAAGGGAGCCACACAGCCCGAGGAGACCAGAGGTGAGGAGCAGTCTGGATGCAATGGGGTTTGCAGGGAAGCCTCTTCTCCCTGCCTAAATGGTGCCTGTCACAGCAGGATGAGATTCAAACCAAGACACCAGAACCAAGTGCGTTGGTGCTGCAACAACCCCATCCCTATTCCATGAGCAATGTGCTTTCAAGGATGCTGAGACATGGACAGAGTAATCGCTCTCTTCCAAGCTCTCCATCCCCATCTCTGCCCTATGCCCAGCAGCTTTCTGTGCCTCTCCCTCGAGATGCCCAACTCTTTCCCTCTCCTCTCTGTGCTCTTGTGTTGGCTGAACCAAGAAGCACACACTGCTAGAAGATACTCCCCAAACCCACGTTTCTGCCCTGCTCCCAGCTGGAAGATCTTGCAAAATAAAAACTGCCACCAGACGTTAAAGGGATAAAGCAGTTTTGGTTGGGCTCTTGGCAAGCTGAGCTGGCATTGGCCTCGTGCTGCTTGATTTTCCTTGCTGGATGCTGCCTCTCCATCATCAGGAAGGAGTCAGCTGTCAGCCCATGGGGTTTTGTTTTGGATTTTATTAAACCTGATCAGAGAGGAGCTGTTTTTTTGGTCCTACCTCAAGGCAGCCCTCAGCATCTGCCAAAATAGTAATTAACATGTATTTGATTAGTGCCTTGCGAGTGGGGAGGCTGGCGCTTCATCACCATGAGTGGCCGTTGGGAAGAGGAGCAGCACTATCCGTATTTCCCCAGAAAACTGCTGTAAAGAGGGAACTGTGGTCTTGTAGCCATGACATAACACAGAGACCTGGGACCAGAGACTGCCTCTTCGGTCTCACTCATTTTCCCATTCTTTAAGCCCTCATTTCTAGAAAGAAGATCAAAATCCCTTGTCTGTACCATATTTTGGCTTCTTTCTCTGTTCAGCCTTCAAACTCAATGGGATAGGGACAGTGCTCTGGTGCTATAGGGGCCCCATCTAAGCACAGCCTCACGAAAAACATAAATAACATTATAAATAATACAACAAAATAATAAAAGAATATAAATAATAAAAATAATATTAATAATAAAAAAGTCAGTCTCTGGCTTCCAGTCCTCTCCTTGCCTGACCCAGCTTTTGTCTTCTCGCTTGTTCCTCCCAGCAGCGCCAGAGGATTCCAGGTCAACCCTTCCCAGATATCCCCAATGTCAGAGATGCAGCTTGGACACAGACACAAAAATCCAGCACAGGCAAAAAAATATGAACAACACATCCCAGGGAATTTAAAAATCTGACCAGACAGGCTCTATTGATGGAGAAATATAAAAGGCTTCTATTGCGATGGCGGCTTCGCGAGCCCTAAACCTGAGCTGCAAAGTGGATTGTTGGGTTCGATTTGTCAAACTGGGAGGCTGGCAAGTTTGGGCAGCTTCACAGACTGTGTTTTATGGAACCTTTCAGGAACCCTCAATAAAAAATGTATTAGATCAGTAATTTGGGTCCCAAATGACCAATTTGAAACAATTGCTTTCTTATGATTTTTCTGAAAGTGCCTGTTTCGTGAGAAATTGCTTGAAAAATCAGGCAGAGTTTTTAGAGACAATTGTAACAGCACACACGAGGGCTGGGCACGAGGGGTTAGGAGAACATCTGTTTAATTGAGAAAGGGAAAAAAATCCTTTGCAACGCCTCCTCTGCCTTTCCATGGCTTCTGCATTACCATAATAAGGTCTAATTCTTGAATCCTTCTCCAGAAAAGAAAGTGCCTTATTCACCCCTGTATTCAGGTGGGAAGAAGGGAGGTGTGGAAGGGAGCATTACTTGCTGAGGTTGTGCATCCTGAGCGGAGCTGGGATGGGAGCCTCGTGCTGGGTCTCCCAGCACGTCCCAGTTCAGGCTCCTTTCCAGCACACTGGTTTTCCTCCCCCCTGCTCGGCTCAGAGCTGCTGGTGTGGGATATCTGCCATCGCAGCTTGGTGTGCCAGAGGGGCAAGAGCCAGGCTCTCAGCGGAGATTTATACTTCAGCACATAGAGATGTATAGAATACATAGTTCACGCAGAAGTGTGAGCTATGTTTTATTAGCTTTATTACTAAAACTGTTAATGAAAACTGCCATTTAAGTATGAGATGCACCAGAAATTAAGTGTACAATGACCTCCTGAGGTCCCTTTCAACCTAAATTATCCTACAACTCCACTACCCTGTGATCACATTCTTCTTTGCCTTCTGGCCTCTATGCCTTAAGGACCAGGCTTGCAGCATATACCCAAGCTTTCTGCCCTGACCGCAGGGCTTGAAGCATACCTTTGGTATTTATTTAAAGGAAAACTGAGATTCTTATATCACCACTCGATTGCTGGGGCTGAAACTTTAAGAAGCAAAAAAGAATCCTGAGAGTCTTATGATAAACTTGTGAAAATTGGCAGTCCTGAGAATGAATCACCTTGGGATACTGCTACCTGGAAGATATTATGGAATTACAGTATACAGCCTAGTTAAGATTATTAGTCAGGGCTGGGCTGGTTAGGAAAGATGCAGAATTTGGAGGAGAAACTGGAGAAGGACTAACGTGCCCACCATCCTCTTTATTCCATCTTGTAAATCCTGCCTTCATATTCCCTACCCTCCTCCTTCTCTTCCTGCCATGCCCCCAACCATACCACCTATTTCCCCCAGTTTCCCACTCCTGTTTCGAAAGGAGACCTCACCTCTTTTCACAGAATATACAGAAAAAAGAAAGGATCTCTGGGCCCTTGGTGCCTGGCACCCTCAGCCACTGTGCTTGTCCCTTCTGCCTTATCCTCTGACCTTCAGCCGAGGAACGTCCTGGGACAGCAGCATCCCCCATGCTTAACTGGGGTATGGCACCACATTAGAGCGGTCAGTTCCAACTGGGACATCTGGGCATGACTCCAGCCCAAAGTAAATTAACTCAGGTCCCAGAAGTCACAAATAGCTTTTGCTAATACGTACAAACTGACCCTCAGGCGGCAGGACTGGGACCATTTCAGGGCACCTCCAGGGATAAAATGATGGAACAACTCACCCAGTATATGTGTTCAACTTGATCACTAATGGAAATGCAAAAGAACCCCAGATCACTGAAATATCTTTACTCTCATTCTCCTTAATTGCTGCTATTGAAGCAGTATTTTTAAACTGGCCATTTTTTAAGACAGGAAAATACCAAGTCAGTAGGTTTTGCATAAACAGCAATTTGCAAAACTGCAAAGGTGACATTTTTGACATGAACATTTAACAAAAAATTAATATTTTGTCTGTTTAATAAATGGGTATTTGTGTGAGAGATTCCATTATAAAAAGGGAGCTAACGCAAGGTTCTTGAAGCCATTTCCATCAATTGCTATAAGATTTATATGTAAATATGTTAATGGTACTATTAATAATTTAATGGGGGCATGGCAAGCTGTGTTTACATAATAAATATGATTAAGTGTTTCCCTCGAATGAAGTTGCTGAACTGTCACAGTACCCCAGGTTATTATCAACATGGCTTTAAAATGATAATCAGACAATCAGAAGGAAAGAGTCCCCATCCCTGCCAGACCATCCCAGTGTTCTTAAGCACAGCTCCCTGTCACTGTGTCAGATGGTCCCCAATACCCTCACATGATTGCTGCAGCATCACTGGCAGAGGTGTAGAGATTTGCTCACATGCACGGATTATATTTTACCTGATTTTGTTTTTTACAAGGGTGGACTAACACCATCCACTTGAATGGAATCACTGTAGATTCACTTGAGTGTAATTGAGAAGAAAATCTGGTCTGAGATAATTAAGTCGCTGAATATGCTCATCGCTCCTTAAATCCACTGCACATGGAGCAGGGAGAATTACACAGTCTTTGGGTGGTGGGAATGAAGCAATTTCTGGGATGATGGGGCAGGCTGGAAACTCCAGCAAACTCCTACTTCCTTGCTGGATTTTATTCATCTGGAATTGCTGGATCCTCCCTTGTTTGAGCGTCACTGAGTCCCAGCCTAAGACCCAACATAGTCAACCTGGCTTGTTTGTTAAGCCAAGCTTGGCCACTAAACCCAGCTTGCGTGCTTCCAGCAAAAGCCTTCAGTCTGAGCAGGCGATGGGATGGAAAGGGTTAATTTAACCGCAGTGCAAGGCCAATCACGCTGAGGTGTCAAACTATAATTTTATATTAGGGCCTGTAATAGTTACTAGAGTTTTACTACAATAACTACATGTCCAAGCAGAGTTTAATGAGAAAATCTATAGTTTTGCTATGGTATTTTCTCTTAGTTTGCATAATTCCCTGAATGCAACCCAGTAAAGCTTTTGACCCAAGATAATAAAAAGGTGATAAAAATGGGCTGTAAAACCCCACATATACACATATATATATATTAAACAGCCACTACAAAATTATGAGTAATTTCCACAAGATAAGGAGAAACAAAACCTTTCTGCAGATGCAGCTAAATCAGGGGATTCAGTTACAAAGCTAAATGAAACTGATAAATTTAAACCACAAGCAACCCCAGAATTGTGTGCTACAGTGCAGATCTCAGCCTGAGTACTTTAGGAACAGCACCTATCCTGAGGAGGGCAAAGAGTTGGGTGCATTGGGTTGATTCTGCATATCACAGGGAGGGGACGGGAATTTTCCTGCGGATGGGAGCAGCCCTTGGCTGGAGTGCTAATTCTTAGAGTTTAATTAATACTGTCTGACTTAGGAATAGGAATGGTCTGAAGCATTGTACTGATAGCTGGAGAGACGGGCAGATGACAAGATGTGGCACAGCAGGCTTTTCTGCCAGTGAGCAGCAAACATGAGGGCAACAACAAATGGACAGTCTGTTTGGATACCCCAATCATGCCCACACCACTCAAGGTTTCATTTAAGGCAGATTACATCTATCTGCAGGAGGGTCCCAGCCGAGGGCCATGCATGGTGAGGCAGGAACGAGCCCGATCAACAGCACCTCTTGCTAACCAAGGAGCAAACCCGGCAGCATGGCTCAGGTGGGTGCTCACAGCAGGAGCGGTGACAAGTTCAGAAACAGCTCATGGGGTGTAACCTGCCTGGGGAAACGTGTTTGTCTGTGCAGTAAGAGCTGCATCCGCTCATCCTGTGTGGTAAGAGCTGCATCCGCTCATCTCGCACAGCCCTCACACTGGGTTATTCCTATCAGGTAGGTTATTCCCTACAAACACCAGGTGCAGATTTACTTGTTGGCAGCAGCGAGTTCTCCTGAGCCCCCATCTTCCCCTCCAAGCATTGTAACCTCCCTGAAAACTAGTGGGAAACGCTGGCAAGGCCTGGGTATGGTTGATTTCCACAAAGACTTTACCAAGGAAGATGCAGGTATAGGACATGGGTCTCCAGGTTCCTGGCCCCCCATTTTGACCTTGGTTAAACCTCTGCTCTCACTCCCCTTTTCTGTGTGGTGTGATCACGAACCCAGAGCCTGGCCAAGTGCAGGTTGGCGAAAGAGGGAGGAGGCTCCTTAGCTGAAAGGCACGTGGGAAGGACACATTAAATCATCACACACTCTCTGCATTTCCTCCTCCTGGCTGGTTACGAGGAGGTTTGGATTGTAAATACAGCAGTAACTTTCTCCATAAAAGTCAGCCTCTTCTCTCCGCTGAAGCCATCAAGGGATGGCACAACCCAGTGCTTGGGATCTAATAATAACAGCATCTTTCATTGCTACGGCATCTCCCGCCCCGAGCTACTGAAGGGCTTCACAAGCACGCTCTGCACATTTGGATCTCATACTGAAATGCACCCGCTTCCAGGGACAGGTAGAAAAGTTATTTACAGGAGGAATTCAAGGCAGGCACGGCAGAGCGATTTGCAATGCTACCTATTCAGGACATGGTGGCAAACATGAAATACACCTTGGAAATCTTTAAGTGCAAAAGCAGTTTTGCTTTGGATTCTGCACCACCCTGAAGACAGGACATTTTGTACATCCATATCCTGAGGCACCTGCCTCATGCATAGAGCACAGCCAGCAGCTCCCCATCCCACTTCCCTTCCCTATCCGGAGAGTCTCAGTCTGGGAGATGATGCCTGGGCCAGGCTGCTGCCACTAGGAGGGAAGCACAAGGTGGGCTGGACGTGCCAAGCACCGACTGCCCCGACCAGTGGCCCCTGAGGTTCATCTCCATTGGGTCCATGTCTCTGGCAAGCTCTTGGCTCTCTGTCACCCTGCCAGCTCCGGGCTGTCCCTCTCCCATTCCCCCATCAATCACCCACAACGGGGATGATGTGTTAATGTTTTTCCTATAGACAGACACATTATGTTTCCACACTGCCTCTGCACACGCCGTGTTTACGCCCCTTCTCCCTCCGGGGAGTAAATCAAGCAAATTGATGCGAGCCATGATTAATTGTGTATCTCGGACCAATCTTTTACCGAGTCCCTCACACGGGCAGGTTGTTCCCCCCTTCTCCCTCCCCGATGAACAGGGGAGAGGAGACGGCGCTCCGCTCGCTCCCTCTCGCGCAGTTTGACGGATAGAGCCTGCCCGGGACGCGGCGAGATAAATTTGAAAGGCCTGCGCCGGGCTGTCAGCGTTAAAGATGATGAATGTGGGAGGTGAGGCAGGAGGGACCCGCCGAGCTCGGCGTAATGGATAGGGCTCCTCGGGAATGGATGCTCGCCCGGTGATTCTGCGTTAATCTCCGGGCTCCACCGAGGTGCCGCCGACTGATAACAAGGAAATAGGAATGACAACAATTTTTAGCCGAGAGATTCTTCACAAAAATGCCAGCCTGCTGGAGGTCTGACAGGCCCTGATTGAACGGGAGCGGGGAGGGGGGGAGCCGGCGAGCACCTCTTGGCTAACATGCAAAAGATGGATCATTTCATTCCCCTGCCTGACCATCTACATTTATTATCATTTCCCTTAATTCTGCCTCGCTTAGGTACCTGTCAGCACCGTTTCCATGCTGAGGGCCAGCTGATGGGATCTGAGTGGGACTGGAGCCCCTGTCCCTCCTCCAGCGTGGGAAGCAGGAGCATTCCTGCTGTGACAGGCAGCATCATAGATATGGCTGCCCTGCCCTTGGCTTGCCTGGATGGACGAGCAGATCACCAGGATAGGCTTTGGTCCCCAAGGTGGGCTCACAGCACGGCTGCTACTGCTGCTGACACCACTGCACTAGTACCTGTGTTCTCCAGCTTTTCCTGCCTGGGTACAGCAGAAATGGTGGATCCTTGACCCTGCTTTCTCCTCCTCTGACAGCAGAGCTTTCTCTGTCTCCTCCAGCCAAGGCTTTTCAAGCCACATCATAGTGATCACAAGGAGTGCACTGTTGATGCTCAGCCTTTGCTCACCCACCCTGGGCACCACAGGTTGCTCCCGGATGGAATAGCCCCAGCTTCCTGCCCCAGTGCTGGGTTTAAGCTGAAAGCCAAGCTCAGCAAAACACCTCTCTGCATCCCACTTCACTCAAGCAGTGGGAAACCAGAGGTGGGGGAAGTGGTCAGAGCACAACAAGGTGGGATGTGGGTGCTGCTGCCTTCTAGCCTTAGAGTGGCTCTGCTGCTGGCAGGGGACATCCCACCTCCCTTTTGTGATGGAGGGGACCCTTCATGGCACAATATGCAGTTCCCTGAGGTCTACCTCCCATGTGCACTTTCTTGGCACTTCCAAGGTCCTTCATAGCCACATCAGAGTGATCAGGCAATGAAATCACTCCATTCATCAGCACACACCTGAGCGCACCAGGCTGGGCAACCGCAGCACGAATTTCTTCCTTGGGGTTAGGTGGAATGCAGACACCAGACTGCCCTTAAATCTCATCTCTTCTCAAGTGCTCCCTGGTTGACCTGCACCCTCTTCCCCTTCCCGCAGCCTCCTCTTCCCCTCCTCATGCCTTCTCTCTCTGTAGACAGCGCTGGTTCCTTAATGACCCTGATCATACAACTATTTTCTGGCCACACATAAATGCTTTCATTCCCCCCCCTCCTCACCCCTGACTGCCATCACCGTATTAAAAAGCAACCCGCTGCTGGGAATACATTAGTGACTTGCAGCAGATCCTTCTTTGCAAGGATAATTACAAAAAATAGAGGGACAATAACTATTAATATTTTATTGCAGTATTTAATGAGCTAAAGCAAATCATCTTGCACTCCACTGGAACGACATGCTTTGTCATTCTTACGTTCCCTCCATCATTTTCCCCAGCTTCCCATCTGAGGAGCCCTCCCTGCTTTCAAGTCCTGCTCACTCAGTGCAATTTATATTTCCTCTAAGCTGCTTTTCTCCAACTTGAAAAACGACCTTGCTGCTTTCTGGGGCTGGTTTGCTCTCCCTGACAGTGGTCCAGCCTCCAGACCCGTCCACTTGTACCGAACAAGTCCAGTGGAAAGAGCAACCCCCTTTATCTCAGCAGAGAAAAGCTGCCCTTTCATCCTAGGTGTTTATTGTCTCCATTTCACATGCAAGGAAACGGCTTCCAGAGGTTAAAGAAGGAGTTTTAAGAGCACTTTGGGACTCGGAGGGGCTTGTCCTTGCTTTTGAAAGCCCTGCATGGTGCAGGTCACCCACAGCTCGAGAGAGAGTTGGTGGCTGAGTGGGGGACTGAGGCTCACCCCAGTCATCAGCCGTGTGCCCTGGCCATGCCTGAGGGCAGCAGCACTGCTGTGTGTGCTCAAAGCTGGGGCTGGCCGGGTCTCCTCATGATGGCAAGTGGGGCCCCTGCCATCAATGGGCAGCACCAATTCCCTGTACCATCAGCTGAGCTCACTCATGAGACTGCAGACCTGCAGAGATAGCAATGAAGCCCTGACCACAGAGCATGGGGCAGGCTCACTCCCACCCGGCAAACCTGTTGGATGCTAATCCCTGCCCTGCTGCCAGCCATTCAGGGATGCTGGGGATGTATTTTGGAAGGCTCAGTGAGGCTGATCTCTCAGCATAGTTCCAGTTTGGGCTATCCTCCCTGGGAGGAGAGTAATTCAGATGTGCTCTGCAGCTCACTCAGGATGCCAGGAATCTGCATGTCTGCACACCAGAGACCTCATAGCATCTCCCTTTGCCTGGCACAGACTCATGGCATGCACCCAATGGGGATCCCCTGGGGAAAATACTGAGATGGCAATGTCTGCTTTTGTACTTCCATAAATTCCTTGATTCCTGCTTTTTGATCCATTCTGATTGGGGAAAAAGTGCCATGCAAGTAGTTCCATAGGCTCCTATAGATTAGTTCTATATAATATAATAGCTCTATATTATCTAGAGAGTTATATATATGTATATACTTCTGTAGTTCCTATACAGATTTTTTCTCTCTCTCTGAGCCTACATAATAGTTCCATAGGCTTTATATGTAAGTCCCAGTGGTCTGAATCCAAGGTAATTCTTCCCAGTGCTCAAACTTCCCTCCGTCTCTGCCGCAAGCATCACTCTGAAACCCACACCACCCCTCTGAGCTGCCCTGGCCTCCCAGGCAATGACCATTTGTGTTTTAGCCACTTTCTGGTCACTTCCCTCTGCAGGTAAGGCAAGCTTGCAGTGGTAGAGCCCAGAAATACAGAGCACAGCACCTATTCCAGGATGGCAATAACCCTGGAAAGAGCATTAGCATAAAGCTCTGTCATCTTCTCAGTGTCATTGCAGCCTGCTGTGCTGGCTGTGCACTGAGCAGCAGGTTTAACCCGCTGCAACAAGAGGATGCTCAAGGGAAAGGCTCCATTCAGGCAGAGGAGCACAAAGCCAAGCCAGTACATTCATGTATCTGTGTACCCCAACAGATAACGTAATGCCTTGTCGCACACAAGCCTATTAGAGGTGATCATTAGTTACTAATATAAGAAGTTATGTGAACATTAGCATATTGTTATTCATAGTAGAATTCATTATGCATTTGGTATGTAAGCCATAGCTTCTTTAATAAACTTAGGAGAATAAAGAATCTCTATTCTGTAGATTGCTATAGATGGACAATAACATTAGTGATTATTAAGGTCTAAATTTTCTAACAATTATCCATATTTAGAAAGACTATTTGAAAATAAAAAAAAAAGGACACGAGAGCATTTTGACCTACTTCAAATAGAATTTCCACTCATATTAATAACTGATGAAATTAGACAGAAAAGAAAATGAAAAGAATAAAAAAAAGTGTTAAAACTCTAAAGATATGCTGAATGTGTCCTCCCAAAGAGCAAAAGCAATTAATTCCCTATTACATGTGCCTTAAAGGATTATATATTCATAAACTGACAACTCGGAAAGAACTATTCCATCAAGATGCCAAATCAACGAACTATGACAGAAGCTCATATTTAAATCCCCCCTTATCCAAAAAGAGGTATGCCACTCCACCAGTGAAATTGTACAAGCGGAGACTACAAACCTTTCTGGATTCAACCAACAACAAACTATGCTCTCATCTTTTCTGTGTAATGATGTCTTTCAGCTCAATAGTTCCTCATCTCACTTTTTCTCTGATTTTCCCAAAATTTTAAAGAAAGCAACGACAAGAAGCAGGCTTGTCAAAGGCCCAGGAAAGACATACTTCCTCGTGTGATGTTGCTTTCAGGACAAGATCAAGGCCAGTTTTGCCCTGCGGTCACAGCTCTGTGTGATTCATGTCATCATGTCTAAACTAGGGTTAAACTTACTGGCTTGGATGCTTCCAGGGGTACAACTGTGGCAGCACTCAATTAAATATGGATCAATAAAGCCATGTGACATGCTGAATTAAGCCCAGGTCAAACTGTGCACTCTTCAGGTGTGAGTACTCTTTTTTAGAGGTAACTTGGAGATACATATGTACATATGACGTGTGCAACCACAGTCATATCCCAAGCCACTGACCTCATGGATATTAGGAAACTTACCAAACAGTGTTGCAAAGTTTATTTGAAATTTTTTTTTTTTTTTTTACTTTCCTGCGTGATGCAATAAATGCATTATTGTACTTTAATTTGTTTTCAGTGTTTCCAATTTAAACTACTTTCAAAGGCCTAAAATAGCCTAACTGTTCATCTGAGTTTTAGGACACAAAGAAAAAAAATGCTGATTCTTGGTATTTAAAGAAGTCAAAAAAGCAAGTAGAAAATATGCTGTAAAAACATGTATTAGTCAGGAGAAAAGACCACATGAAAATTTGGCCATTGTTGAATGTCTTTTAAATCCTACTTTGTATCAACAAACATGGCTAATTCAAAATTGGTTTTCAATGGACCAATTAAAGGCACTTTACTCATCTATTTCCCTGCCAGCTTTCAGTTTGAGCACAAACATGTCAGCATTGTAGCTATTCCAAAATCAAAATTTTCAGCCTTCTTAAGTCTGTGGAAAGGGTGTTCTACTTCACTAGAAAACCAGTTCTTTTTCTTGAAATGTAAATAATTACTTTTCAGAAAAGATACTGCCTGGAAAATTCTGCCTGAAATGTGAATGCCTCAGAATACTACAAACACCTAAAAATCTTAGACTTCAGAAGAAAAATACTTGGACAGTATTAATTCTCCCATTGTTAAATCTGCAACTAGACTCCCTGTCTGCAAAGACTTTGAGGTTCCAATTCCATTTTGCAATTCCCAGTTTTTACATGGTAACCTAACCTCTCTTTAAAGCCTCAAAGGTATTTCATCTACTTTTCCTTATATTACCAGACAATACATGGCCAAGTTATTTAGATACAAATAAGCCTTGAGAATATCATCAAATCCATTCTAATTTCATTCATGCCTTGGAGATAATAATTTAAAGAGCTAGTCACTGCTTGCAATTAAGCATGGAGAAAATAGATCCATCCCATAATTTATGTCTGCAAAGGTTGGGCTGGATTTGTAATTAATGTTTGCTCCTTTTAATGAAATACTCCAAAGGTCTGCACTTCTGTCATTCATGGAGGTAATTTTTCAATTGATTAGTAAAATAATACTTGAAAAGTAAATGCACCTGCTTTAGCACAGAAATGTCTTAGTCAAGTAGAGACAATGATTGGAGTGCTAAAAAAATATCATTTCAATACAGTAGAGACTGGAGTTTTACTCCTCCAGAATTCAGAACTCCTACTAAAGAGAAAAA